>WYDF02283193.1:0-16919 GCA_009867245.2 Adranes taylori | reverse complement strand
TATAAAGGATGTGTGTATATATATGAAAGGAATGTGAAAGGATAGAGTGTAGAAAGGATGTATTTGATATTGGTGCAAAGGAGATAGAGAATGGGAAAAAATAAAAATATTTGGATTTCTTTTTGACGCAGAATGGTTCAAGTGAAGAACATGTGGAGATACTGTCAAAGCAAGCAAAAGGGGCTGCGGATTTAGAGAGAATGAGGATTGTATGGGAGAAGAAATTTGGGGAGTCGGAGAGAATGAGGGTAATAATAATGGATGTGTGTGTGTGAACAGTATATTGATGTATGGAGCTGAGGTGTGGACGGTTGAGGAGAAAGAACGGATGGAGAGAGTTCAGGAAGAATGTGTGAAAAGGATGTTGGGATTTAGGCCAGGTATTTGGGTTGGAGGGGGTCAAAAATATTTTCTGTTATATATTTTACAAAAGTGTATACGACATGTGAGCAAGAATAAAAGGTCATCCATTCCCACATTTTTAAAAAGCATCTACTGTTTCGGGGCGCGCATTATATAATTTTGTCTTGGGGGCTCAGAAGAAAAAACAGGTCATCCATTCCCATATTTAAAAAGCACTTACCAAACCGCACATAATATAATCTATCTTGGGGGGCAGGGGGCTCAAGTCCGAAAGCCCCCCCCCCTTGGGTGCGCGCTGTTGGGACTAGATAGGACTACTAAGAGTGAGATAGTATTGTAGGAGGTTGGAAAATATAAGTGCCGGGTTAGAGGAGTGTATAGAATGGTGAGGTTTGAGGAAAAGGTTTGAAGGATGAAGGCAGAACGTTGCGAAAAGAAGTGTATATTGAGGGGATAATGAAAGACGGAGGTGGTAGTTGGGTGAATGAATTAATGGATTTATTGCAGAAAAAAGGTGAATATGAGGACTGGATGGTCGACGAATAGATGATGTGAAAAGATAAGTGGAGGAGGGCATGTAGTGGAGGAGATCATGGAAAAGATGAGAGATGTAGATAGGCAGAGAGATATGGGAGTATTAAAGAATATAGGTATAATTGTGAGTATGTGTGGATGAAGAGGGTATTGCATGGTATTTGGAATCTGGAATATGTATGGGGGATAAACGAATGATTGCAATGCTTAGATGTGGGAGTGAAGAAGGGGGAAACAAGTACTGGTTGAAAGAAGAAGATAGAATGTGTAGAATATGTTGAAAGACGGATGAAAAATGGAATCGTTGAATTAAGGAGTGTGAAGGGATAGAATTGAGTGAGATTTCGATGGGGATTTCGGGGGAAACATGAGGGAAAAACAGGAGTGTTTGGGAAAAGAGGGGAAGAGTTTAGGCATTACGAAGAGAATTATAGAGGAAATAAGACATGGAACTTAATATAGTAAAAAAAATAAGTAATAAAAAGGGGGATAGGGTAATTATGATTAGGGAGTTAGAGAAGAAGTGAGATTGAAATGAGATGGTTATAGGAAATAGAGATGTCGAAGGAAGTAAGGAGAGTAATGAAAAATAAGAAGGAAGTAAGGGTAAGGGGGAATTTGGGAATAGTGAAGTAGGTATAGAATAAGGGAAAGTGAAGGTAAATGTGGTGTGAAAGATGAGAGAGGCAGACATATGGCCTTACCTTCTCCCTGGAAGGTGGAAGGTGAATCGAGTTTCGGTTTTTGGGACTTTATAAAAAAGAAAAATATAAGAAATATTATGAAATGAGTAATTTTGATTTGATTTGGTTAGGAATTATCTGTATTGTATTATTGTATTGAATTATTAGTGTTGAAATAATGAGTGTAATTATTTGTATTGAATTATTTGCTTTGTAATTAGGGTATAAGTGTTGGAATATGTTTTAAATGCAAAATACGATTTATTTATTATTTTTTTATTTAATTAAATTATGAATAAATAAAAAATGAGAATTAAGAAATATTAAATTTTAATAATAAAATAATAATTATTTAACTAGCCCACTCAGACGATCAGCATTCATGTTTTACATATAAAATCTTCAGTTTAAAAATAAAACGTGCAATCCTAATAAAACTGCATTGCACTAAATTCATGTAATCTTGTAAAACCTTTCACGAACCTTTCACCATTTAAATCATTTAAAAGGATATTTTAAAGTTCTCTGATTTTAATAATACCAGTTCGCGCCTGTGTTCCAGCAGGGAGACATACAAAACGCGTCTGTTATTATACTAGGACATAGATAATATGTTAATAAAGGAAGGAAAATGCTTTCGCATTTAGCGTTTACGTCAAGTGATTTATTAAAATTTTCTGCTTTCTACAAATAGCTCTTCGTGGAGTCATTTTGATGAAGGGTTATCAGCTTCTCTATCAAAGGTTTAAAGTGATTTTAAATTTTATTTTATTATTTAAAATTCAATACTGATTTTAAATTAAAATTCTAGTTCACATTTTGTCCTAATCATTAATTAATGTTATACCTCTGTATCATTTGGAACCTTTTTCATTTCCTCTTCTATATACTGGAATAATATAGAAGAGGGAATTACCTTGTTTCCAAGAACAATTTCTTCCACTTAGCATTCATACCACTCACTAATGCTCTTACAATCTTTGCATACAATTAGCTTTAAATGCCCAGTGATATTTGATCGAGTTCTGCTACATTTCTTTATTTATTATTATTAATGTACACTGAGATGATCGATGTTGTTATTTGATGTTTAAGTTGATCGAGGTTAGTCGTTCGCAATTGAAAAGAAACGCGATCTTGTATAGAAAAAATTTGAGAGGTTTGGGGATCTGACAGACCAAATACAAAGAGCAAGGTTTTGGGTTCCGTCGAGCCAAGCCATTGCTGGAGCACATTTTTATTTAAAAAAACTTGGAATATAAGGTGCCAATTAGGCGGTTCTCCATCTTGTTACAAAATGAAGTCATGTTAATCTGCTGGTAGTAAAGTGAAACTCCACTATTGGGGCAGATTGAGATAGGTTTGTCCTGTAACAGTGTTTACCTATTGTAACAATATTTCCTTCAAAGAAAAATAGAGGAGAAACCTTGTACTCAGACACAGTTTAATGTGGGTGTTTTCTTTCCCTAATATGCACATTATGACAGTTAACAGTGCCGCTCATGTGAAAAGTCGCTTCATTAGTAAAAGTCAAACTTAAAATAAATCCGCCTTTTTTGTTACCTGAACAAGCTGCTGTCAGTGTGCTTTCAAGTGTAGAAGTTTTCTTAGTGGATTAAGGAGTCAGAAGCTCACGGCTAGATCAATTTGTTAACTTTCACGGACTCTTCATTTGTGGTCATTCTAGACTCTTTCCTTTATACATACACTCACTTTTTTTAAGTTAATATCTTTTGTAAACTACGCGCCATTCCAAGAGTAAATGATGTTAACTTGTTGTCCAAATGTGAGTCAATATCCAAAAGTGAAATTATTATGACAACTGAACCTTATCGAAAGAGTGGCTCAACTAAACTTAGATAACTTAACATTGGTCCATTGTCGTTGAATAGTCGTGTATACTGTTATAATTCATAATGCAATGTAGGTAACCTTAAATATTTTTAATCACAAATTGTATTGGCTCCAGGAGTAGTTTAAATCTTGAACCAGCTCTGAATATTCCGATATCATCCAGCGCAGCAATTCCTGTTCTTCAACATGAAAGCCGCGTTCTGATAATTCAAATAACATTTCATATTTATGTATGTCTTATGGTGCTTTTCCTTTCTTGTCTCTAGACGTCAGTTAAAAGCTGAGGGAGCAAACCACACCGAATGAAGTAATACGCAAACATTTTCAGATTATTACTTATGATAATAATAAAGCAAACAATAGAATAAACATTAATGAGATAATATCTGCGAGAATTTATTAAGCAAATATTTAAACTGCTTATTTATATTTCGTTGATTTTCCCCTATTTCGGAATATTGTTTGTCGTTGGGACATATTGTTAAGAATTATTATTTCTAGAAAAATCGTGTATTTTGTTTTCCTGACCCTTACAAATCCAATTTGTCAGCGTTCACAACATCATTTGTTATCATTCACTCGTAATTTTATACAAATTTGATTCAGAAAATAAAATATCCGCATATATTTATATTCATACCCCTATTTTAGCATTTGGAATATGTAAAAACAAGTTGCTTTGTTATCGATCGTGAGAAACAATTTAGAATTCTTACTGCAGATTTATCGTAAAAATTATATTTTAAAATCTAAATTTCTCATGTATCAGTATACTACAGGTTTATACAAAAAGAATAAATTGATCTCATAACGTATTGCTTCAGTTTTGAAGCATCGTTATGGAATGAGTCAGTGATCATTTTAAGGAGGAGTTATTTAAGTACCGACTCGTTCTTCCGGCAACATTCAATTGTTCGCTTAGCCTCAGGATGGCGAGTCATCAGCAAAAGGCAGCAGAAAACAAATTCGGTAGGAACAAATTCGGTTGTCATGGTGCAGAGAATTTTTTGAAGGCAATTATATATTAAATCGCCGTGTCCTAAAAACATTTGACGATGGTTTAAAAAGAGTTTTAAGAGACTGGGTAAAGAAAAATGTGTAAGAAAAAGGTCAGTTCAGGCGATTATGAGTTTCGGAGAAACTTTCCATCGTCACAATGTGCCTGTTTGACATATTTGAAGAGCAGAACATCCATATGATATCGTTGAACAAGAAAAAGGTTTTCATAAGATGAACATTTTCTTTTGAAGGAAATACAAAAACAAAATTCGCAAGAGCTGAGGATACAAAACAGAAGCGAGAATCTAAACGTCACTGTAAATGGATTGAGACAAGATGGAAATGATGATACACATTTAACCTTTCCGTGACCAAACGGGGTAATTCAGTCACCACAGATGCGGTTTTTTCTTAATAACTTTCCAATTTCCTAATTGTAATTTTTTTTCCTACAGGTAATCCACGAAAATATATTCCAAGCCCTTTTTTAATAAAAATATTCTATTTCATTTAAATTTTCCACGAAAAACTGGAAATAATTACGTACCTCTATTGCCCCGCACGGTCTGCAGCGTATCGAAATCCTACTAGAATTTATGTCTCATCGTGCCGTCGATCGGCCGAATTCGCAAACAAATTCTATTTTTAGGTTACTGTTAGTAGTGACTATGCTTTGAGGTACTACGTTTGTGTGTACCCCTTGTAAAATGGCGCGACGTAAATATTTCATAAATTAGAAATTCGTTTTAACAAGGCTCTTACTTTAATAAAGACGCATTCCAGTTAACATCGGAATCTTATATTTACTAAAAAATTTCCCGAAGTAGGGGAAGAATTTTTTACAGAACTTGGCACAAGAACTTGCACTCCCAAACGTTCTAAACAGGAAACAAAATAGCAATAATTTTCACAAAACTGTAATAGATTTATTCCTTGTGAACAGCAATGCCACAGTTCCAGAAAATCCTGCTAGAGAAATTCAACATTATATAAATCGAAGATGCAGCTTTTGTGCCAGATCACTCGATAGAAAGACTAAAATATGTAGTACATGCAAGAAATTTACACCGAGAAGAAACTAAAAAATTTTTTACTTGTAAAATGTTCCGACTGTAAAAATAGTGAGTAAACGCAAATAATAATTGAAGGTAACAACTAAACAATGTTTTTTTAACAATAAACAAACTGTTTAAATTAGTAGTGTTTTAATGTATACCTTGGCAAACAATTATGTATAATTTACATTAGTTCTTGAAATATTTCAATGGGGTATCATAGTTACCCCACACCGCCTGCAACGTAACTTTTTGTAGCACGGTTCCAGAATGGTTAAGGAAGATGAACATTCTACATATACTTAAATACAAAAGCAACTAAGTTATTACGTTATCTCCAATGTAGCTCTGAATTCTCTAAGGCAGTATAAAATTTCTTTGGTTGACAGTATTGCATACCTCTTTCGGCCATAGCTTGTTTAGCCATCTTTCCTAATTTTGAGCTCTTTAATTGGGCACTTAACTCTTCACAAACGCTGCAAGTGTGCTACTAAAGTGGATCTGAATTTGTGGATGAATAATTGTTTTGGGTGAAAATTGGATGAATTATTTTTACATTTGGACGTGCATTTAGTACCTGTAGTACTTCGACAAATAATGTGATTTCTAAAACGTAGTTGCTTATAATTTCCTTAGTTTCCGACCCAACTAAATTTACTTTAGCGGAGGTTTACATTTTATCTTTTGGAACGTCATGGTAATAAACAAATAAACTCGACAAACGCCAAATTATTTCACAAGACGACAACAAATAAAACTCCGACAACTATTCAGTTTAGAACTTCAGCACAACTTTATATTTGTAACACTACCGCCCACTTTCTACCGAAACACTAGAAATCCGGCAATTAAGTT
The DNA here is from genome assembly GCA_009867245.2 of Adranes taylori. NCBI lineage: Eukaryota > Metazoa > Arthropoda > Insecta > Coleoptera > Staphylinidae > Adranes > Adranes taylori. The sequence goes on along the minus strand of WYDF02283193.1, from coordinate 10,576 downwards.
TTTTCCATACCAACGATTTGCGACGCTCAATACTATATGTTAACAAGCTTTTCTCAAAATGGGTGAAATGTAACTAGAGATTTATATATTTCATTATAGCTCTAAAAATATATACAAGTTTACATCTAAGCCTATTAGTGCTAACTAAGTTGAAAATTTTTACCAAGATATCACAGGGATCTGTTACGCAGGCTTATTAAATATGTTTGTGCAATTCGCTTTATCTCATTATCAAATGGCAAAGATTTAAGCTTAATTTGACAGCTACTTTATCCAAGTGACAGGTGTATCCCCAAAATTAGACGAGGGAACCTCGAAACTATATCATATTACTGAAATTATTGATTGCAATGTAACAGTTTTATAGGTATGTGATTAAATTTTATTTCCCACGTTTCTTATAAGCTATTTTCCTATTCTCATAACTTTTTATCATATTGCCTAACATATTTTCCGCTCTATGACACTTTTCAAAAGCAAATGTTTATCTTCCCATAATAGGAATCATAGATGATTTTCGACTATACAATAGAAATCGTCGAGCATTCGTTTGAACCTTATTTTATAATATTATTTAAATTACGAATATCAAAAAACTATCATACTAAATATTGATATAATTTTTTTGGAGACATTTATACAAAAAGATACACCCTGCATATATTTTGTAATATATATATTAAATAAAACGTTTGTGATATGTTTTTTGAAATAGTGTGTATCAGAAGTTTTATCATTGTGCGATGTTTTGGTTGAAAATATTTTGGTTGAAAAAACTTTTCCGGGACAATTAATCCTCTACATGTAATCTCCTCGAAATTTGAATTATAGAAATAAGAATTTTCTAATCTGATTTCTATAAAGTATTCATTAAGTACTGACATGTCAGTCAATTGTCAAAGATTGTAATTCATCCGTCATGTTTCATATAGTAAAAGGCAAATTTGCTAAAGGATCACATTTTCTAATATGAATTTATTTCTCTACAACATCTGAGGATAAACTTTAAACCCATAAATAATGGTTAAAGTGATAGTTTCAACCGTTCACTTCTGTGTTTGAAACACACGGATTTGATTGAGCTTATTAGTAACTAATTCCAACCCAATTTTTAATAATAAAGAGTAGTAGATGTAGTAGAATAGTAGATTCGGTAATAAAGAGTAGTAGATTAAAGGTGGTACAATGTTTGTGCATTCTATCCTGCTTCCTATATCATCGTGAATGGCATGCATATATCTGCTATAAAATATGAAAGAAATTGCAAAATATTTAAATAGCATTTAGGAGAATGACTAAAATTTTTACACGCTCTTTTAAAAGTTCCATTTCCAAAAAAATTTTCTGTAGGCAATGTTGTTTTTCTACTTTTGTTGTCAAACAAAACTGATTTGATTTTCAGTGGAATCTTATTGTGAAAAGTCCTCAAGGGAGAGAAGAAGAATGTATAAGAGTTGTGAACGGTCAATGTATGAACTATATCAGTATGAACAGCGACCGCGGTACTCAGAGGTCAGCATCATACACTCCGGGAGGGGTAGGAAGTGTATCCGTAACCCACTACAGTTGACTCAACGTCACGGTGTTCGAAGGTATTAAGATCACTTGAGCGATTACAACTAAGCGCGGTGTTCAGAGGTTAGCAACACACGCTCCAGTATCCACATAATTTTAATCATCTTTAATCATCTACAAATGGGCCTCTACTAGTTGACTCTTATTAAACGCATACCATATTTTTAAAGACTTCTTGAAAATTAATGATGAATATCTGTGTCTTGTAAAAATCATCGCATCCGGAGATTAAACCCGGGAGCTTCTGATTGCCGGTCAGATGCTCTACCTACTGAGCTAGTGTTATGCTCTACCTACTGAGCAGAATATGCGTTTTTCCATTGTAGAAATAATAGAAAGATGTAACTATTTTATTACTTTCTTAAACAGCACTTTCGTTAGTTGACTAACATAAACATCAAAAAATGGTTTATGCTTCATCCGTCAGGTGTCGCTACTTGTACTTCTTAGGTATTATTATTAGGAGAGGCTCCTAAGAATAAATGATGTGTTTTTTATGAGTGTTCAAGTCACTCGGTGTGTAATTAATGACTTTTTGACAATTAATATAAATATCTGTTCTTAAAAAAATCACCGCACCCGATGATTCAGTAGGTAGAGCATCTGACCGGCAATCAGAAGGTCCTGGGTTCGACCTCCGGGTGCGCTGATTTTTTCAAGATTTGGTTCATTTATTGTCTTAACATTAGAGCTACTGCTTTTTGGGGGCCTGAACATTTACTGGATTTCCTTCGTATGACTGTTCTTTATAATTATTACAAACAACAAAATTCAAAGTTATTCTAAAATTTGTAAATATTATCAAATAAGAAATGACATTTATATAAGTATTATAATTATTGGTTTAGCTTCAAAATAAAGTTTACAGTGGAAATCAGATTTCGTACAATATTACGCGTTCTGGTTTAGATAGGTAGGAGAAGTATTCTTCTCAGGAGATCATCTTGAAAATTTGATCTTTACCAATTCGATTATGTTGTGTCGATCTTCCTTAGCTAAGATGTTTCAGAATATTTTTTATCTTGCATAGATTTCCGAGTCAGTGTATATTGTCGATTACAGTATACGCATTACAAAGATTTTCAGAAACTAATGCAAAAGTACTAAGTAAATATTAAAAAGGTATTTACACTTCTTCATTTCCATTTTCATTAAGTTTGGAGGAAAAGTATTGTTTTTCAAAACTTACTAAAACATTTGAAATGTAATATATTTGATTCATTACTAACTTAGAATAGTATATATAAGCTAATCATTATGATATCAGGGTTAAAATATAAAATCACCTACCGAAACGCTTAAAATGCACAGCTGAGATTAAAACATTTCAAATATGTCTAAAAAGTTAATTGTATTATTACATCGTAGTAAAAAGTTGACGTACCACGCATTTTGCGAGGGCTCGAGAAGTTCGGTATGCGCCTACTACTGCAGCGAAATTCTCACAACCTTAATTATACTGTACTTAATTCTGGTTGTCTCCTTTTATACGGCTTGTGAATACAAAAGTGAATTAAGAATACAAAAATTATATTCGTATGCCTTGAAAATAACATAATATTCAAAAGTGATTAAATGGGTGATTGGAAAATGGAAGATTTTAAATGTGGCGAATTAAAGTAACATAAGCCATTTGACAAATATTTGCGCACTCTACCTGTAGATTGCAAAAGGAATAAAATATCTTTGTCAATCCATATAAAAATCTTTGCGTCGTTGAATGGAAAAAGAATATTATTCGGAGAAGATTATTTTTATTCCATCTAAAAAATTCAGTGCCAGAACTTTTGGTACATAAAAAACGCGCATTTAAATTCTATAAGAAAATGTACGAAATGAAAAGGTTATCTGTTGATAAAAGTGACTACGGTATCATGTACAAAAGGGTAATAGTTAGTTACACTTTCGTTGGCTCGTAACTAGAAATTAATCTAATTACTATGGAGCACCATTAGATCGCCGTAAGTTAAGTAAAATACACTGGTCTAATGCTAACGAGAAAATCTCAATTTATTAAAATTAAATCAGTCGTTTATGTACTATAATCTAAGGTTGTTAATATACATCAATAATAGGTAAATGAATTAGAATGAACGGTGTCTCATTGCACCGTATGTAATGCATTTAGTTATAGTCTATGACTTTAATCATGACTTTGTTTTTAGCTAATTTTCTTATTAAATTTAAGGAAATAATATATCTAAATTAAAATTAAAGAAACTTAAATGAAACATTAATAAGAATAAAGATTTGTATAATATTTCCATGTCCTAACTTGGATGTACTGCCGCGTCTGATTGCAGTGGTTGAATTCGAAAAAAATCGATTTGATTTATTTACCTGATCAATACGTGAATATTATTTGGTTGGTCTAAGAAACGAACCTCAAGTTTCCAAGTAAAACGCCTAACAAATCTAATAGAGATGTTCAGAAAAAGACAGTCATTTAGCATTAGGAATACAAGCAATTTCCATACACCCAGAAGATGAAAGGCAATATTAAGGCATTTGAATTTATTGATGGTTTGACCCACGAAATTTTCAATATCAAGAAACAACATAACGTGGAACTTCCAAATTTAGAAGCATACGTACTTGAAAATTTACAAACAATTTACGTACTTGAAAATTACAGGACCTTGTATAATTAAATCCTTAGGAGTTCCGCTAGAGTTAGAGAAATCAGTGATTCAGAAGATTAAAAATTATGTAAATGGTGTAACGTTTAACTCACGCTACATATTTTTGGTAGGAGAAGGATAACATTCCTATCCTTTTAAATTTTATAATTTTTTTATCTATTAGATGGAGGACTTTCTACTTTGCTATTTAATAATATTTGTCAAAATATACAATTCACAAGTTAAAATATTTTGTTTTTAAATTTAGTCATTTCGCAATAACATAATTTTTCAGATGTAGAAATGAGCTTAATTGGTTTGAACAATTGGGAGAATAAATGATAAAAAATCTACCGCCATTGGGGCAGCTAGGAAGATTGTTAGAATAATTGATTGCATTGAATTAAACAAGAAAACTTAAACTTAAATAATTAATTGAATTAAACGAGAAAACTTAAACTTGAATAATTAATTGATGATGTTAAGTTAAATTAGAGCTGATTTAGTTTATCAATATGCTTTTAATTGTTTGTATATTTAATTTAATAAAAAAGTAATTAAAGTGATTTAGAGCACTGAGTAATCAGTAACTCATGGAATTTAAATTAAGTAAAATAAGACGCGTGTTACTTAATAATAACATTAAACTTAACCCGAGTATTCTTACAATTAAGTATTATATACAGAATTAATAAAAAAATATATATAAAACAAATATATATATAAAATGTACCTTTAAGCCATGTAAAAGGAAATTAATCATAATAAAAGTTCAACGGAATATTATAGTTATGCTAATTATCAATCTCTAGATAACATCAAAACAACAGTATGCGTATTTGAATTGATATGTTACAATTATTAAAATACCTGCCTCGTTTGCAACGTCAGCAATCGCATTTAATCATTATAATATTTGATGTTGTTTATCTTTAAAATTATAGTAATTCCCAAGCGCAATGGTATTGACTTATTAAAAAAATAATAATAATCTGACTACAAATTAGCTACATTGAAACATTAGGTATACAAAATCATATGTTTTAATAAAATTTAAATTAGAAAATTTCTTCAGGGAGTTTTCCCTGTTAATCCTTGGATGAACAGATTATTACTCTTGATCTAAGCACACATTCAGATATTGCAAACTTTTAAAGTTCCTGGAAACTAAAATGTAATGATTTTTTTTATTTTGTTTCAGGTAAATTCATTCAAGATTTTTTCACCTTGTTTCAGCTACTGAAGTTGCGATTTTGGAGTTCTAGACTAAAATCTTAAAAGAAGGTGAATCAGGTTCATGTATTATTGCTTGTATTTAAATATGTGTCATTCATAATATGATATATGACAATGGCTTAAGCGATTTATAATTTTTAACTAGATTGCGAATTATTTAATATAATAATCATATTCCTTTTATAATTTCTAAAATAATTCTTTAAATAATGTTATAAAATTCAATAGTAATCAGATGATATTTATTCAGCAACTCAGAATGTAGTAATAATATATAGTGTTTATTTTTATTAGTGACCCAAAAACTCTTTTGTTGTGCTGTTTTATGACACGATAAACGACGTTATTATTCTTAAAATATTTTCATAGCACCCAATTGAATAAGTGTAGATGTAGATTCATTAAATCAGAACATTATCCCGTTACGAAAACATGTTTGTTACATTTTAAATAATCATAAGGAAGCATGAAAGAAATTCAAGTTATAAAATTTGTAGAAACAATTAAACAGTGCGTATATTGTGAGACTATTCTTAATAATATGGAGCGTTTTGATGATCATATTTATATTTTGTAATAATTATTATGAACATATTATGAACTTTACTTTAGCTGTCAAGTTGGTGATTTTGATAAAACCTGGGCCCCGACTATATGCTGTATTTCATGTGTTAGACTGTTGACTGGATGGAAATATAGTACACACCATATGTCATTTGCAATTCCTATGATTTGAAGGGAACAGAAAGATCACTTAACATATTATTATTTTTGTCAAAGTTTAAGGGAATCACATCTAAAACAAAACATATTGTTAATTATTCAAAATTTCCATCTGCAATGAGGGCTGTCTTACACAGTGAACAGTACCTTGTACTAGAATATGATGGTGATATAACCTTAAAATGCTCTGATTCTGACAAAGATGAAACGGAAATTGCTGTAGACGAAACAGAAGTAATCCTATATATGAACCCACTTACTTTCCAAATCAACAAGACCTTAATGACCTCATCAGGGATTTAAACCTGTCTAAACAGCAATCTGAAATTTTATTTTCAACGAATGGAATCTACTCCAAAAAGATGTTCGAATAAGTAGTTATCGTAACCGTAATAATGATTTCAAATACTACTTGTGTTTGTAATAATATTTCTTCTGTAATGGAATCAACATGTTTTGGGTATCAACATGTGCCAGATGAATGACACCTGTTTATAGACTCTTTCAAAGCAGTGTTGCCACATATTGGCAATAAACTTCCATCAATACCTGTAGTGCATGCTGCTGATACGAAAAAGACGTATGAAAATATGAAACTAGAGTTACAGAAAATGGAATATGAAAAATATAAATCGTACATATGTGGTGATTTGAAGATTATTGCTTTATTCCTTGGTTTGCAACTTGGGTTCCCGAAATTTTACTGTTTTTGTGCGACTGGGGCAGAAGAGGATTGATGAAAAATTTCGTCAAAGTACTGGTAAAAAACTGATGGATTCTTGTACTCAAAATCAAACTTTTCCAAATTCAGCGATACTAAGCTAAATAAAGGAATTTTTATGGAGCCAAAAATACGATCTCTAATGACTGAGTAACGTTTCAATGTACTATTAAATCCACTAGAAAAAGCAGCTTGACAATCATTCAAAAATGTATGTTGAATTTTCTTGGAAACCATAAAGCAGAAACTATCGTGATGTAGTAGCTGATCTTTGAAATTTTCATATCTTAAAAATGCATTATTTAGACTCTCACATTTTTTCCCGCAAAATCTTACAGCCGATCCCGCAAATCGGCTGTAAGCGGGGAATAGATTATGTGGCGAACTTTTCCATTAGTAAATTTTTACAATGGAGAAAAGGTACCAATGTAAATGAAATTCTAACATTGGCTGACTATTATTGGACCAAAAAGAGTGATGTTCGAGACACAAAGCACACCAGAAAATCACTAACTACCACTTCCTAAGTCAGCTAGAATGAAGGTATATTATTTTTAGTTATATAGCTAGTTACAAAAGTTATAAAAATTTCAAACGAGTATCACAAAAATCTCGCGCCTGTTAGGAAAAATCCGTAAGTAGATTTGTAATCAGTGGTAAATCCAGATTCAGTTACTGTTCTTTTTATGAAAGAAAAAAAGTTAGTTTTGTCAATCAGTGTAATTGTTCTCATTTGTTCATGTTCATAATTGTTCTCAAAAAGGGACAAGCGCAAATTATAGGGTCATCACTATTTGAAGTTCTATCGGCAGAATCTATAGTAAAACGCAGCTCTTTTAGGAAAATCCTGAGTGATTCGTAGCTTCTCAGAAAAAAGCCTTGAAGGATACCAGAAGCATGGGTCCAAATCTGATGCTTTATGTATAAAAACTGGCATATACTTGTCACATTTATATATGACAGCGTTGCGTCTATATAAATGTGACAAGTTATACCCAATCAGAATATAAATGATACTTTTGCATAAAGGCCACACAAAATCTGTATTATAAACATACTAACTACGTTAAGCTAGGTAATTCATTATCATCTAAATGTAAAATTGATAAAGAGGTAAAACATTCACTGAAGTGTCCTAAGGAAGCTTAATAAAAAACATTATAAGTTCAGCTTGCAGGGTAACTATAAAAGAACGGAATACTTATATAGGGAATCTGTACATTGCTGTTAAACGAACAAGTATTTAAGAACACAAGTATCAAGTTTAAGGTTGATATCAACCTGGCCAAAATCAAGTAACTTGGGCTATAATTAAAATTTTATATTATTTGTTCGAGTAAATACATTCTTTCCCAAACTAAATACCCTAAGCAAGACATCATTTTTACTAATAAAACTTTACTGCGAGTACATTTTTAAGAACACTGTTTAAAAAATGTTTCTAAATCATATCATTTTCATATGGAGATATCATTCTATAAATTTATGCATTGAACTGTTTTATTGATCACATACCAATGATACTTTTATGTCCATGTATTCAAGTATGCATTTCTTTTTGAAGTTTTTACGAAATTGAATACACTTTGTCTCATGCTAGAAATAGAGGATTGACTATTCAAAATTTATAAATATGAACTGAAAATATTTGTGTTATTAGATTTGATAAAACAGGAATAATATAACGTTTAGCTGAAAAACAAAATTTAAGATGAAATATTTTGCATGGAATGAACAGTATCTTGATAGAAGACCGGCGAAGTAATAAAAAATTCAATAACGTGCATCATAAAATAAAAATAATGCCATACTTATTGTTTAAAATATACAGGGTGGGGCAGTAGTACGTCCGTTTCCAATAACTTGGTGTGTATGATTGGTAAAAATTTGAAATTTTGGGATGTCTTATGCTGCCAAATGAGCATCTTTTAAAAATTTTCAGGTAAACAGGGTGTTTCAAAAAAGTGCTACATGAAAAAGTTTACTTTTTCTAAATGGAATACCTTATATATTTTAATTTTATTTAAAACCCTTGGCTATCCTCTAACATTTGTAGAAGTATCAAAGTAATCTGCTCAGCGGTTCTCAAGTTACAATTGTTTTTGTCAACAAATTTTGAATCTCATATTGTAAATTAAAACGTCGCTGTGTTCAAACGCCTCGTGATTTAGAAATAAAATTTGTTGTGTCGATTGGTTAAGGTCAGAAAATAATACCTGTACCTTATTTTTATTATCGGATATACAGGGTGGTCAGTATAAAAGTATCAACTTTGCCGACTTTGAAGTGATTTTTCTCCATTTTCTTAAATGGTCCATCCTGTATATTTTTACAGCAAGTGCTGTAGACTTAATTTTTTTGTCGATCCATACGTCTATATGCGTATAAGACGTATAGGCATAAGAAAGATATAGGATCAAGTTTTTCTATTTCACCTTGTACGTCTTTTGTACTTACATCAGTGCAGACCATTTATACGTAATTTAAAGAGGAGACCACAAGGAATTATATATCATAAAAAGAAATTTTTCAAAATAATTTTATCTTGCTCAAAAATTTAAAAGAAAGTTGTATTTCTCGGTGACTGTGCGTAGATACGTATATACGCATGGATGTACGTTCAAGAATTACTCCTAACCTATTGGAACCGATTTTAATGAAATTTGGTGCACTGGTACACATAAGTGTTTCGCAAAAGTGTTTTTTTTTTTCATTTTTTTTTTCATAGATCCAATATATAGCGGAAATGTGCAATTTTTTTTCACAAAAAATGCAGCTTTTAAACTAGGAGGTGGAAATTTTGCAAACATATAGTGGCTCATATTATGCGTCAAACAAAAGAAGTCCGATGTCTCTGTGTTGTATAGAACACCATGTTGAAGTTTAAAAATGTTTTTCAATATATTTCAAAAACTCTACAAGATAGGACACTTGAATAAACTTTATTTTATAGCTTACCTAAAGGCCCTTCGATTTTATTTGAAACATTTTTCTCTTAAAATCACAATTTAACATGTATACAGTGCCACGTTCTCGAAATGTTTCGCAGTATTTTTTTTTAAATTTCTTGTATTGAAAGGTTCTTTAATATTTAAGGGGTTACTTTAATATTTAAGTCGCTGAGTTTAAAAAAGCGACTTAGTATCGGAGTAGTTTAACTTTGAAGAAAAATTTTTTGCCTCAAATATCTCGGTTTCTATGAAAGTTGGAAAAATGAAACTCGGGAAGCATATGTATCTCTAAGAAGTCTCAATTGTACCAACACGAACAACGGAATATACTGAACTGATTTTGATCATTAATATTTTTTTCAAAAAACTTTTTAATAACACCCTGTATATTTTTAGACATTTTGATAGGCCTTGTAATTCTATTTAAAATAATACCAGACATGATGGGCCTAACTCTTATCATTTCAAAGATATGACCCTTATAAACTTAACATTACGCAACTTGTCCCCATAGCAATCGTCATTCAACATTCGACTGTGCTTATGCAATTGAATAAATGTTGTTAGCAGTGGCGGTTGCGCATTATAATTTTGAGAGGGATTCAAAATGATCATTTTATTCAAAAATTCAGTCTTAAAACTAGAACACTGAAATTTGGATCGCATATAGTATGTCGACTATCGCTACACTAAACTAATATATAACATATATAAAAATGCTACCATGATGGTAAAACTGCACGAAAACA
>WYDF02283182.1:0-16919 GCA_009867245.2 Adranes taylori | reverse complement strand
ACGGAGGAGCTGGAGAGAAGGAATAGACAGCGAAATGAAAATTAGGGGCCTGGATGTCGATTTATGGGCGAACAAAATGAGTGGAGATTGAGCATCCGAAGACGGCGGACGTTATAAACCGATTATACTACTACAAATCAAATCAAATGAGTTCAAATCAGTTCAAATCTGATCAAATCAGATTAAATCAGATCAAGTCAGGTCATGGATTTTACCAAGTTGGATTGGAGGAGGAATCTTCTAAATTGTGTGCCATAGCTACGCTATGTAGCAACTATAGATTTAAACTTTTGCCGTTTGGTCTGGCAATTGCTCCTGAACTTTAATGCTGAAAAAGAAATAATGACTCGTGTAAAATGGCATGAATCACATAAATCACTCGTATCAATAATGAAAAAGCTAGAGCAATAAAGTCAGCAATATTTCAAAGATTAAATTTGAAACTTTTAAAATATTCTGTCCAGGTAGAATACAAACCAGGAAAGATTTGCTAAGAACAGCGCAGCAAGGTCATTTTGGTACAAATAAAATAGAAATGAGAGCAAAATCTACATTATATTGGCCAAAGTTGAATGAAGAGGTGCAGTTAAGTGTAGAAAAATGCGAAAACTGTAAAATATATACTCCAGCCAACAGAAGAGGATCATTGATATTACCTGAGATTACAGATATTCCTTTTATTAGGGAGCTACCGATATATTGGAATATGTGATTAAAAATTATATAGTATTCATGAATTACTTCACAAAATGGTTGGAATTATATAAAATACAAAAAATTCAGCTGCTGTAATAAATGTTATTTGAGAATTCTGGGGTTCCAAAAAACTTTAGAATGTGACAATATCCCATACGCATCATACGAATTTAGGAAGTTCGCAAATTATTGGAACTTGAACATAGTAAATTCCAGTCTAAGATATCCAAGAAATAATAGACATGCAGAACGTGCTGTTCAAATAGCTAAGCAACTAGTCCGGAAATGTGAAGACAAGGAAGTGGGAATTATGGAGTATAGGAATTCTATAATTTCTGGTACCAACAAAACACTAGCTGAATTATTGTTAGCGAGGAATGTTATAGGTAGGTTAATAGTAATAAGAAACAATGTAGGAAGCACCCAAGATTGTCAAAGGTATAAGGAGGATCTAGAAGATAAAAAGAAAACTTTGGAGAAGGTGAAAATATAACAATAAATAATGTGAGTAAATGGGTACCCGGAAAGGAAATTAGGAAGTATGGAACACCGAAATCATACTACTAAAAGGTAAAAATGGCCAGGAACAAAAATGAAGTAGCATATACTTGCGTCCTTCCATAAATGAGCCCAAGTATATGGCAATAGAGGAAGACATGAACGTAGCAGAAGATGATAATAATGAGGCTGATACAGATTAAAGTGTGGAACAAAAGAACCCAAGACAGGGAAGTCAACGAGTGAGAAAAGCTCCTGAAAATTTTAAGGACTATATTCGTTATTAAACGGGAAGGTGTCATATATACTAAACGTGCAAATGGGTGGAAGAAGTCAGTCAGTGAATGAAGCATGGAGAAATAAAACATCAGTCAGTTGTTTGTGGTTTTATTTTAATAATGTAGTTATAATACTATTATTAAGTTCACATTATATTAATGAATACAATTTTCACATATTGTATATCCATAAAATCTAGCAAATGTATAAAAATACGACATTAATGAAATGTCCAGACCGATCGTTTGGTCAGCCAGCGCTTATCTTAGCCTTAGGAGCGATATGTTTAAAGTAGCGTTAAAGTCAAAATCAAATTAATCAGTTATCAAATCACTTTTAAAATCAACTTTCAAAATAAATCGACAAATCAAATCTACAGTCGAGAGCTCAGTAATACACAACGCATATGCAGAATCTTCCGATTCCTCTCATTTCCCAATTTTTTTTTTCATTTTTATTTTCTTTAACTTTCTCCTCACCCACTAACCATATCTTCGATACAACCAAGAGAAGACCGGCGTCAAAGAAGCTAATGGAGAAGCCAACAAGCCAAATCCACAGCCAAACCAACCTCAACACCACCCACCTCACCAGTCCCACCAACACTTCTAAGCGACGTCCTGTTGCCGCCAACGCCGTGCAGGGGATGGCTCAACCCCGTAACACGTGAAAACCATCACCACTATCTCTTCCGTTGCTATTTCGGCGACAACGACTAAAGATCTACACACTTCTTTCTCTTCACTCGACAACACGTTCCACATCTCCGATTGCACACACTGGCTAAACGATTCCTTCGTCATTATCAACAGTAAACTCGCGCCACGCGCAACCTAATCCGATCAACCTAATCCGATCAGCATCCTCATCAATGTATCAGAACTTTCAAAAAAGTAATTATAACGATTATCATTTCATATCTAGTTTGCTATTATTTTACCTTTTCTTATGTTTGTAACTGGAATGGGTTGTCCTAATTACCTTTTTTGCATTATAATTAACTCCAAGTAATATGTTAATCATTTTACTTGAAGCCTAAGTTATTACAAATACGAAAAAATAAATAAAAATTTAAACATCTTTCAATTGCAATACCTAGTCACCTACGTGTAGCTTAATATTATAATGGACCGGATTTCAACCATAATTCAGACCGGATTTCAGGAAATCAGCCATAAAATAGTTTCATGAAAGAGTATTATGTGTTATAGAAAATTCGTATAGTTACTGACAACTTGATGAGATCCTGATTATAACTAAAAATAACTTTTATGTCCTAGTAAAAATTTGATTGCAACATAAACATATAATCAGTAAAATTACAACAATATAGCTTCCTTACCTAATAATATCAACAATCCATAATAAACCGTTCAATATTAAGTACGTAGTTAACATTGTCTGTGTTAAAGAAGCCAAACTTTGCTGTCATTACTCGCAGTGTTTTTATTACAAATAAGAAAATATAATAAAACACGCCAACTGAACTCACTTTTTAATTGTTTCTGATGCTAACTTTGTTATACATAAAATGTGTTAGGCAAATATTCCGTAATCATTAAAAAAACTCAAAATGTACACGTCTTCCATATCAAATATGTCCTACTGCATCTATTTAATTAATTATCAAGTCACTATAGAGTTCCCATAGGTCATTGTAAAGCGCGCGTCATCGAAAGCGCCTACAGGAGTTTCAGGAACATCGCTACACGGGGATAAATGTAACGGCATTTAATGATATACGCGACGCTCGAGAGACGCTTATTGACTAGCGTCGCGATGGAAGAGTCGATAGCAGGAACCTGCTGCTATTACTAGACGCACGCGATAATAAAAAATATATTATGGTGAATAAAAAGCGCCACCTAACTTTTCCCCATATTTAGTGCATTAAGGTGAATCGTGGCATATATTTCATGTTCATATAATTTGCATTGTTAAACTAGGTTGTTAACGTTTGTACTTCTCGTATGACATATAAATTGATGCTTATTTATCTTGATTGCATTTGAATAAATTATTTGTGTGCAATAATATTAATACAAATTGATTTTTATATTATGACAAATTGATTGATTATCTTTCGTATATTTTTATCTGTGTTAGATAATGTTCAATACAATAGAACTTCGGTAAGTCTCACTTCGAGAACACACATTTTTGATAACTCGGTACAATACATTACCTTCGTATATGAAAACGTTAAATGCTTCAAAATTTTAAATCGAAATGAAACAAAAGTTTATAAAAATTTGTTCATAGCTCATACTGAATACACAAATACTCTCCATAAATGAATCGGTTACTGTAATAGACAAAAATATTCTTTTTCTCTTGCTATTATTATTACAGATCCTATTGATACTTGTATTTTAGTTTTTATGCCTACGATTCAATCTTGCATTGTTACTCGAAATATATAATAAATTTTTTATTGAAAATATTTACTTAGCATTATTAACTACTGATGATTTTAACTGTTTAAATAATAAGATTCCTTTATTTGATAATATATAGTCAACGACTAGACTAGTTATACAAAAAATGAGTAAATATTAATTATGAGCAAAACGGTAGTCATTTTACACTTTTGCGGCTCGTAGTTAGAGCTTAGTCTAACTACTTGGAGCACTGCTAGATGGAAATGGGGTTAGTTAAAACACACACACTAGTAAATCTAAACAGATAATTTCTTTATTAACTAAACAATTGATAAACTCTAATTTCTTACAATCCGTGATCATTATATCTCAAATTAACAAAAACATTAAAAACGTGATAATTTCACTAAAACATCTTGAATGGTACATAGCGTACACTTAATTTCGTACACCTGCTTAAATCATTATACATATTCAGGTATTCATATTACATTTGACATTGTGACTCCATGCCTTTTGGCTTACGTTCATTGCTATCATGTTATGATAATGAAAAGCAACTAAATTTTCTCAGCAAAATATGTATGCACTGCATTAGCTTATAATTCTTCGCTGATTCTATTAGGGTTGTGCTGTATATGTAAATGTATTTACGACATATCTCTTCGAATAGCTATACGCACGTTTAATCAAAAATATACAAAACAATTTGAATGAATATGCATGTTTGTTTCATCATAATTTCTAAGCGTAATTTTAAAATATTAAATTTTCCTTAGAAAAATCTTCTAAATTTTGGATAATTATAATTTTCCTTCAAATATGAGAACATAAGTTAATTCAATCTGTACACCCTTGGTGCAATTTAGAATTTTCATTTTAAGATTATTTTACTTTACATAATCTTTCTTTTACTTTTCACTTGAGGATTTCTTTATGTCAATAGAATAAGTGATAAGTACAAATTTTATTAATTATTCTTCTGTGAAATATCTGAGATTATAATAGCTTTAACTAAGATCATCCAAATATAACACTGTTTGAAGCTAACTACAAATTTCCTATAGGCGTTCAGCGAAAGTACCTTGGAGTATGAGGGTCTCATCCTCAAGGTATTTCTATTCCTAGGAACTCAACGCTGTATTCAAATGAATACACAAAAACTACAATTTTTTTATATACAAATAAAATATGTACTTAATGCTTTTCCCTGTTTATACTTGAACATATTATATATATTATATTAATATAGGACACAACACAACAAAATTCACTTTATTTTCAACCAGAAACATTTTTAAACACTTCTTTAAACTATATCTAATGTTATGTTCTTTAATGTCTCTCTGGAAACGATTAAGTAATCCTATTTGTTTTTTGAATAAACTTCCTGGTTCCCTAGAATCTATGTAAATGGCTATTTTGAATATTGTATTATATTGATGTGTTTGTTCAAATGTACTATAAATTAAGATCCCACGAACTGTACCGAGTTTTTAAAAAAATTTCTTTAATTACTTATATTAAAATTAAAACATTCCTGTTTTTGATTTAGTTTATTTCTTAATTTTCCAATGTTATATAAATACTTTGTTAGGGTACTTACTCTGTATAAATATAATGCACAAGGTTAAGCATTTATTTAGTTATATTAATTAAATATTTCATTTACATTTAATATTTCAATGATTCATATATTAATATTTCAACACTAGTTAAGTTAATCGCCTTTATTATATTCAATTGTTACTTAATTATCATATATTTGTTTAATAACATTCAGCAAGGCAAACTGGAATGAATTATGATTTTATATAGCATTTAAAACATTACTTATTTAATAATAAATTATGGACAACGCCCAATGCAAATTGCTGCTTATATCTAATGTTCTAAACTTTATATGTACATGTTACTACATATAATGCTTATCAACTAAAACGAGAAGGATGTGCGCGTAGCGAAATACGCTTATATATAATCTGCTCGGGTCGTGTTCGTGCGCTCCGAATAGGTACGTAGTAGCCTGACGAGGTTTGTTTCCATTGACGTCGATAATTAGAAGTTATTACTAGAGGTGCGCTCATAACTTGTATAGCATATTTCCATGTACAAGATTATATTTTAGTTTTTTATCAGTAAATAATATAGCATTTCGTTTTATTAAGTGTTCTATGTCTAACCATTTTAAAGTATTATCATATATTGAATGCTGGTTTAGCTTTAATATACTTCGCGTTGTTCTATTTGGTACCATCTAAATTATATGCACTTAATATTTATTTGCATATTAGAAGGATTATATTATAAGTTTTTAAGGTGTTTTTAATGATTTTAAATCAGAAATTTGATAAGTATATCAAATGTCAATATTAAAGACGCTCAGAAGAAGTTACCAAATTATACAAGGAAACTAGTAAGCTTTAAAGGTGGTTTTTTTAATCCAGTGTCCTAAATCCGGTGAATGTAACCGAGTCTGTTAAGATCGTGATATAGTAGAACGTGATATAGTAGTATATGTCCCAAATGGTTCTAATACTTAATCATATCCAAACCAAGTTTCATATTTTCATATGTTTTCTTCATGTGAGCTACATTAACTAAATGGATTGATGAGTATATACTTCTAATATAAAAATCCTGCAATGCTTTTAAGCTACACTTTCAAAAGGCTAAAAAAAGACGCCGTCTTTTTAAAAGACGTCTACACAAAGACGAGAAGTCTATATAAAGAAGGACGGTACATATGTCCAAAAGCTTTTAGTAAAGACTACATAAGTACAGTAAACAAATTCCTCATACTGGAAGAAGAAATGATCAAAATTACACTCGCTGTTACGAAAACCACTTATTTTAGTATTATGCAGTAAAAGATTTCATCGTTTCAGTCGTAGTTTTAGAATATCTGGTTTATTCTTGATTAAATTTAGATCACGAACGAAATCATTTAATCGTAACTGTTTGAATAAGTGTGGTTCAATATTAATGTTTTCTAAAAACTCTGGGTCTCGCCTTTCTTCTTCATTCAATAAATCTGCATAACCTTTAACATTAACAGGATCTTCATCTAATTCCCATATTTTTGGTGGTATTCGTATAGGAACCTGTGGACTGTGAGACACCGGTCTAATAGCAGAGGAATATTAGGACATTTAACATTACGTCTAGCATTAGCTGTTATCTCTGATATTTTTATTGTACAAAAATAACAGTCTTTGGGCTCATCCGGCGGCTCTCCCAAACCATTGGTCTTGCAAATACTAATGTAACCATATCCATTTAAGCATATCCATTCAAGCAACCAGTTATCAGCCTTTCACATAAATTGCAGCAACTGCAACAGATACAAGGACAGATGCCTAGTATCTGTCCTAATCACCCACCTTACATCATCCAACGTCCATTTTACATAACATGCTTTTTTATCAAAGAAGTTGTATTTCTCCTTTGAGATTTTAATGTTACCTCATCTCAAATGTACCAGAAACTCTCTGGAAGGTTATTGCAACTGCGTGGTATTTTTATTGAAAAGTTCGCTGCAGTACACTTAAAAGCACTAGTTACTAAATTTTTGTTTCAATACTTTGTTACAACACTTTATATACACATAAATTTAATATGTACACTGATTTTACAAGAAAAAATAAAATCGTAAACTCGTAGAAAAAGTGTTAGCACACGAACTTAGGCATTTGTATATGTTGGAACAGACTCTCGCTCGAAACGCTGCTAAAGGAGACCCCTAGCGACTGTCACAGATGGCGCAAACAAATATGTATATTATTGTAGAAAATAACAACCCTCGTAAATATTCTCGGGCACGAGGTTAGTTTAACGTAGGACCCCAAATGGGAACTACTCTTATTATTCCATCGGTTCTCAGTGGACTTCTGAGGGCACGAGTACGTGAGTAGTCCATGTTCTTGTTCTTGTTGGCAGCTATAAAGAATTCTAATTGCTAATTAATAAAACAGCATTCGCGATTTAACAAAATAACGTCTATTGCTCTTCTAGACAATATAAACAAAGAAAGAAATATATATCCACAATCAAATGTTAATGAATAAATGTTAAATTGAATTAATATCGCATTAATGGTGGTTAACAAATATATAGTAGTGATTCTATTATAAACAAAATAAAACAAAAGCGGTGCATTCAAAGCAATAGAAATGTACGGTGATAACAGGAACTAAACCTACGAATAGGAAGCATAGGATCTGGAAATTGTACTGGTTGTACTGGAAATAGGTTAGGCATGGGGTAGGAAGAAACAAAGTTTTTCAAAATCCATGTGATGTATTATATATGAAATCGTTTAACAAACGCATAAATCGCTGGCCACTGTCGCTGGGTTTCACCAAACTGCCATGGCATTGTGCTGACTGGACTGTTCGCTTTGCTGACTCTGCTGGGCATCTTGTTTTCTAGTTCGCAAAATTGAAACTAAATTATTATATTGAAAATCTCGGTATTTATAAGCCTAAGCAGCCAGCCTATGTATAAGCAGCCAGCCTTCGTAGTAGCGATGAGCAGCAGACATTTTATTTTCATTCCGTACTGTATTAGCGGGTAGCAGCAAAGTGAGCGTACAATACATACGCCATATCAGACGCTGCTTAGCAAATCAATTATAAACGGACGCTATCAGCACAGTATAAAACCTTACTTCGATAAGTCATACACGTAAAACGTACATATTAAACATAGGTAATATGTTTAACACACCACACACAACACACACGCTGTTAGCAGCACAGTATAAAACTCTACTTCGATAAGTCATACACGGAAAATGTACATATTTAACATAGATAATATATGTAACACACACCACACAACCGAGAAAACGTAATATAATCCGTGTAATATAACGGTGTAATATAATTGCGTGGAAAAAAGCGCGCCCTTATCTTTCAAGTAGTAAATACGTTTTAATTTATAATTAGTTGTTACCATGTTCTTTAAATGGTGTGGAGTAGACTCATATATGATGTTGTGGATATGATGTTATCAGCACAGTTTTACCCCTTCTTCTATCCTTCAAATTGAATATCTTTTCGGAATGAGAGGCTGGTACAACTTCTCCTGACATTACCTCAAAATGCTCCTTGTTGGAACACGAAGGAGCTGAATTGACATGAAACTGCTTCGTCAAAAGGGTAAATGGATAGTGTTCTTAATTGTCTTGTAGATGATGTGTTAGGTGTTGTTCTTGGTAGTATCAGTGACTTCATTGATAAAAAGTTTGTGGTAACAGTGCTTTTGTTCTGGTATGTTCCATTTCTTCTGTTCTGATGGTTTATTTGTGGTTTTAAATAATTGTCTGTTTTTCTACATGCACTAACTGCTGTTCGAATGCTAGCACTTTTCGTAAAAACGTTTCCACTACACTTTTCTTGTTGAGATGGCATGCCAAGATGCAGGATTATTACAGAACAATACAGTAATATCCAAAAATGTTGTAATATTCCAAAATACGTAATAGCTTCATTCGTAGCTGTACCTATCTCTCAGAAACCAATTTAAATTATGACTATAGCATGGGACATATAAAGCTTTCAGATTTTCACTGAATATATTTGCTTGTACTCATTGGTATATTCTTATTATATTAGCACCGTTGTCATGTTCTTTTTATGCCAGTTAAATAATTTCAATTTCATTATTCCCAAAATACTTTAATTGTTTCGGACAGTTTTGTTTTCTGTTTTCCTGTGTCATGGACTATCAATCAACCAAAAAAATTTATTACCATAAAAAAATAACGAAACATTATATCAACTTAAATTGCAACAATGATAAGACGAAAATATCGAAACCCACCCAAAATCATTTCTTACAAAGAATAATCCCATTATCCCTATAACTTTTTTCTCCTCGCCTAAACACACTCTAACATTACTCGCCAAACACCTCTCTTTATCACTCCAATTCATTGCCGTAAACCATTTTTTCCATAGACCATCTTATTCTTTCATGCAAACAACTACCATTTTCACCATTTTGACCAACCTCTTATTCTCATTCACCATAAACTTTCTTTCATACCTTACTAACTTCTTTTCTCATTTATTCCAACATTTATAGGTCCCACATTTTTGCAAAACTATCCCACTTGGAGTTTTCAACTCTTCTCCTCAATACTACACACATCAACCTTTCCATTCTGCTCTTTCTTTTACACCCCGCACATGCTCTTCATATAACAATATACTTTCCACCCAAACGTTCATGATTGTGTTTCTGATTCTTACCGAATCCCCAAATTTCCTTTCTCACACACATATTAACATTTCCATTGCTACTCTTGCTTTTTTCACTGCCAACTTTACATCTTCTTTGCACTTCCTATTATAATTGAAGGTAAAACCTAAATACATATACATATTCACAATTTTACGCAAATTTCTTATCCTCAAACTTTCCTGTCCTTTAGCTGTTCCTCTCATCTTCCTTTTTACACAGAATTACTTTCGTTTTTTTTCCATTTTCACCTGTAATTCCCTTTTCTTCATATACTTATTCACCGTTTTAATCATTGTTTTCAGATCTTCCCTCATTTATGCCATACACACAAAGTCATCTGTATATCCCTATAACCATACTTTTCTTCCAAGCATCACCTCTCAACACATTTCCCAAATCTTACATGTCAATATTAAACAAACTCCCACTCATTAGACATCCTTGATTTTCGTCCCTTCGTACATTCCTCTTATAATCCAAATTATTCTATTTAGACTGCATTTGGACTTCATTCATCTTCATCCATAGTTTCTTTTTCACTTGTCAAATGCTACAAACATTATGCTTATACAATTCGTTCCCTGTACACAACTCATGATTCATCAGGTAACTTATGATTTTCTGATTATGCGTTGTGCCTTTTCCCTTTATAAATCTATTTTGCGTTATTGACAATACCATGTTCTCACTCAAATATATCACAATTCTTTTATTCATTGTTCTTCCAAATGACCTATATCCTCCATTCACTATTGTAACCCCCTATAATTCTCAACCTACGTTGTATCTCCTCTCTTAGAGATTGGAATTATTTCACCTTCTTTCCATTCTTCTGCCATACTTTCCCTATCTCATTAAATCCTCGTAAAATCCAAATCTCATTAAACTCTCTTACTAATGCCTCAATTCCTTTTTTACCTTTCGTATTCAGATATCCCCAAATTTCAGTTGGAATTTCATGAGGGCCATTTCCTCTAATACTTCCTCTTTCTTTATATCCTCCTCATTCTCGTTAGTACCATTTTCACTCCTCTTGCACCTCTCCTTTCTTACCCTTTTCTTCTGCCCCATAGCCACTCTGTATTTGTTATCCGACTCTTTTATACTTACCTTGCATGCATCTCTATCATTGCTTATTGCGTCACTCATTCTTAGATACTTCAATACCTCACTTTTACCCTTCAAACTTTTAATCCATCTTTTTCCCTATGTCTCCCTCTTCTTGCCACATCATCTTTTTACTTATCTCAGTTTACTCTGTGCTACATTATGCTTCTTCCATTCAAATTCCCTTTCTGTAATTCTCATCAACACGTTCCTATTTCTCATTCCATCACTTTTAGAGTCCCTTTAAATAATTACTTACGTACTCGCTATGAGGACGAGTACGTAAGTTGCCCAAGTAAATTGCCTGATCTTGCAGGCGGCTGAAATAAACTTACCGCTAATTAGTGAAACAGCATTAACGTTTTAACAAAATACGTCTATTGGTCTTTAAAATACAAACAAAGCAAGAAGCAATTCTTATTTTAACACAATAATTACTTTAACACAATAATTCGGAAGATGATACCGGCAGGAATACTAGGAACCACTCTGATCCACGTAACACCGCGTCGAATTATCAGCGTTACTGTGGTCGAGTGGCTAAAACTAACCTTGTAGGTCAGAATTAGGTACCCCAGTGGGTAGAACGGAAAGGAAATTGCTGTAACAGCGCGTCGAACAGTCAATATTACTGTAGTCGGGTGGCTCAAACTCACCTAGTCGGCCAGAATGAGGCATTCTAGCGGAAAGAAAATTGATGAATATATGAAAACGCTCACCAAACACTTATCCGGCAGTGGTCGCTAGCTGTCGCTGCTGCTTACATCTCGGCTTGGCTGGTCCTCGGCTACTGCCTGCTGCTGCTGGAGCTGGAGCTTCGATTTCATCAAAGGAACTAAAATATTCTATACAAATCGGCGGTAGTTATAGGCGTGAGGCAGTACAGAACATTTGTTTAGTTTTAAGGGTCTATGTGTAGCCACTAGCTCATTAATTGCTATCTGACATGATTTCCACTGATTTAAGTGCAGCGACAATAGTCTACGCACGACGAAAAACTAATATGCATCAATTACTAGCGGACGCTATATTCAACACAGCAGTTCCTATCTGCGGATTGCACTGCAAACTCTACATACATGCGTGCCCTGTAGCATGCATTATCCACTGCTAATGTGTGTACGTGTGAGTCAGGATTGAACAATAATAATATCCATCTCCCTGCTGTTATTATTAGGAACTGGTCTTTCCAGTACTACGGTGAATAATTTCATGATTTTCAACAGTTCATAATTCATTTACTATCGTACAAAAGCTTTGTAAAACAACATATTAGTTTTATTATGAGCTATATTTGTTCAAAGCAAAAGCCTTTCAGACGACCACCGAACATTTTTAATAAATCAATGAAAGCTTTATGAGTTTCCTTTGTTTTTTTTTTGTGGCAGCAGCTAAATTGTACGTACTTGAATAAAACTCGCTAGAAGTTCAAAAATTGGAATCCCATTAATAAGTTTCCGTTGCTTTAACTACTAAGTTGGGGCCTACCCTCTGCCGGGCTTATCTTAAACTTTTTCAACTCTGAACGGCGCTTGAGAGAATATCTCGCATTTTTCTTTGTTACGATATTCTTTTCACAAATCAGAAAAGTTTCTCTCCAACGTTATTGACCAAAGTTGAAACTGCATGTGCACATAATAACTGTCATCAGATGAATTTCTTTTATTTAGCAAACTTAGATTTGTAGATTACAGAAAAGAATTCAATTTATGTCATCTTATGTTTCGTTTTTTACATCAATTTTTAGTTATACCTCTTGTACCGATGTTTAATTTTTATCTTTTTTTCCGTTGCTTTATTCTGATGTTTAATTTTTATTTGTTCGTACTGTACAAAACATAAAACAAGAATTTTTAAGTGAATAGGTGATAATTCTAAAATGATGTGTAACATCTATGAGAGACTAAGTAAAAAAAAATGTCAATGAACCGAGAATGGATGGCCATTTCTGTTATCAGGTATTAAGCTTTATCAACACCCTTATTTTACAGAACGTCACTGCATGTGTGTAACTGAATACACACTAATCTCATCGGTTAGAATTATTATATTAAATCTTCTATATATGTTACAACATTGATGGTCGACATATGCGATGTGTTTTTCATTAAATTGAAATAATTCCTAAACTATATTTAACGAGTCGCTTCTAGAAGAACAATCTAACAAATGAATGCTACCTAATTAATGTAGTGTTACGTATTTGTACGATTATGTTACCAATGAAGCGAGGGACTTTAACAATCAAAGCACACCCAGTATAATTCTTGAATTCGGGTTTTTTTCTGAGAAAACATCGGACCATCCTAAAGATGGCCAAAGTTTCAGGCCGGGAAAATCGATTATTGATGCGGTAGTCGAGGATTTGTTTCGCTAAAGGCGCTCACAAAGGATCACGAAGAACAAGAGAAATGTGCATACTATTTACACTAGATGTACAAATCGCTGTAGAACATACTATCACGGCTCTACAAGACATGAACATGTCATTATGTCTAATAGTGATCATCAAAGATTACTTTAGAAACACAGAAATATTTATTAAGACGGAGATGAAATGCTACAAATAAATATAAAAAGCAGAGTGCCACAAGGAGCAGTCCTATCCCTACTTCTCTGAAATATCATGTATGATAATCTTATACATATAAAGCTGCCAAAAGGAGCAAAGTTGCTTGGGTTTGCCGACAATGTGGCTCTAGTAGTAAGAGCAGCCCCAATTGAAGAACTGGAGTATAAAAGTAACAGAGGAATAATGAGAGTAGACAAATGGATGCAGAATAGGAAACTCAGTTATAACACCCCTCCTGAGCAGATGCCCAATGTACCACTAAATGTTGTTATGCCTCGACTAAGTCGGGGGGTTACGTAGGCTTCTGGGTGATCGGCTCTAGCTTGACATTGAATGAGGCGTCCGCTCGTGAATAACTGTGCGCCAGAGATCGTACCTAATATCAGCAAAAATAGGGTTGGATGCACACAAAATAAATTACCAAAATTAACAATATAAAAATAAGCACCTTTTATTTATAAAACATTAACAGCACATGCCATCACATGCCATCACGGCAAAAATATTATAAAATATAGAAAAATACCAATAAATGTATTCAATAAAAAGGATCCCATAAAGTATCTCCAAAAGGATAGCAGTAAGGTAGGCGACGCAAGTGCGGTAAAAATTGCAATTATAATATCTAACTATGAGTAACATAAATATGTTTACGTATTGATAATTAAATCTATCAAACAATGAATTTAGCCAAAATTTAGGTCAAATTACTTTAAAACCTATGCAATAATTAAATCTATTAAGCAATGAAATAAGCCAACATTTATGTTGATAAAATCTTCAAATATCACAGATTAAGAAACGGTGGTCACAGATACACAACACGTACCTCTAGCAGCTCTTGTCGGGTAATACAATACACAAATCACTCCCTCTGTATTCACAAACGGTCTCACAGGCAAGTAATGGTATTACCATTTCTAAATTGACTTTACTGGTACTACAAACTACATGTATGTCCCCCTTCCCTAACGTTAATTAATGCCTGCCAACAGCAGCTAGTTAAATAATTATCTACAAATTATTAACTCACATAAAAAGGTATGATATAAAAATACAATTTAAAATCCACCATATCAAAAATAGCAAATTGCATGAGCCGCCAAAATTATTTAATGAACAGGGGCCAAATTATCAGGTTACATAAAAGATACTTATTCAGCAACGGCAGCCTGGCGGCTGGCGCAAAAATCAACCCCACAGGTGTTACGACTCCACAGGAATCGGGAGGCGACCAGTGACTGCCTTAGATCTTCGCTGGCTCGACATCCGAATTCAGATGCATGTGGGATTTTTACCAAGATGGCGGTATCATAACAAAACTCACGCGAGCTCGAAATATAAGTTTCAATACATTTTCAGACGGCAGAAGATGACAAACAGACTACTCTTCAGTCCCATTCCTGCAGCACGACAACAGCCTGTTGATTCAGCCCTAGGAGTATCGCCTATAAAATTAATACACGATCTAGCTCCATATTGGACAATCTAAATCACTAATCTTACCCAATTGTCATCCCCAAACCAATACGCATAGTGAGTTGACTTAAATACAATTCCCAACCCCATTTTTAATGAATTACTTTGAACTCACAGTGACATTATACTTCGATGTTAAAATTTGTAAGGGGTCAAATCCAAACTTTACAAATCAACAGAGGGAAGTGACTTCCGGCTTCAATAATTCTGCTAAGCACGATGGCTCCCCCACTCAAAACTCCGATAACTCTATTCTTGCCAAAACCTAGAGTTCATAAAATCAGCTAAAATTCTGTCTTGAAATTCAAAATTAATTTCAAGTATAATTCCAAAAAAAATCTGAAGCGGTTATGTTAACCGGTAAAAGACAAATTCCAACTCCAAAAATCAATCTAATCAATTGAATGAAAAGTCAGTCAAATACCTGGGCATTATAACTGACAAGAGACTCAGCTTTACAGACATGTAAAGTATGCAACCGAGAAAGCAAGTAAGAAAATGGTACAATTAGCGAAACTCATGCCAAGAGAAAAAGGACCGAAAGTAGAGAAGAGAAAAATTCTGGCCTCCGCATTAAATGCAATAATCCTATATGGGGCTCCAGTGTGGTAAGTGAAAAATTTACTAACCAGAACATGTGCTGCGCTTATACCAATCACGAACTTCTATAGAACTGCATCACTGATGCATTGTAAGTGATCGCAGGAAGTCCCCTTCCCCTATACTTGAGGCCAGAGAAAGAACGCTAGATTAATGGCAGGAAGAATGGGAAGCAAGATATAAAGGGCAATGGACCAAAAGTTTGATCCCAAACATATCAAAGTACGTTAACCGAGAATACGGCCTGGTCGACCATCAGATCACACAAGTGCTCACAGGACACGGAGTGTTCACGAACAACCTAAAGAGGATCGGTAGATTAGACAGTTCTAAGTCCGAACACTATAATAATGAAAGGGATGACGCCGAAGACACTTTATTAGAGTGCAGTGCCTTACATGAAGAAAGGGAAAGAACAGCTAGGTGAACCAGTAAATAAGAACAACCTAGCAAAATATATGATAAACTCCACCGATAGCTGCAACAAAATTACAAACTATATTCATATGGTAATAAAGAAAAAGAGAAAGCTGAGAAGTTTAAAGGTCGATAACACAAGGCCGAGAAGTCCGCGCAACAGTTTTTGAGTATATGACCGATTCGAGGTTTTTTCGACATAAGTTTTAAAAGTAAGGTTACAGCAATTATTATTTATTTAATCCAGAAGCATTACGATAATGACTCAATCAATAACTTTTAAACCTCCAAAGGCACTGCAACAATCCACGGGTTAATAGTTTGATGATAGTAGAGAAACCTAATGAGTCGTCAAGATTATGTTTAGATTCAAAACCCTTAAACAAATTTATTATACGTGAACATTTTGTGATAACTACATTTGAGAAAATACCCTCAAAATTAACAGGTTACTAGTTCTACTCTGTTTTAGATATAAAAGATGGATTTTGACAGATTCAATTGGATAATGCTAGTTCAAAAACAATACATTTAATTCTCCTTTTGGTAGATATTCATTCAAGGGGTTACCATTTGGTATCTCTTCAGCTCCTGAAGTGTTCCAATTGAAAAACAATGAACTCTTTGGTGATATACAAGGT
>WYDF02283171.1:0-16922 GCA_009867245.2 Adranes taylori | reverse complement strand
TTGTTTTCTTATTATTTCTTGTGTAATAATTTGAGGGTTCTTAGTAAGCTTTTATAGTTTAACTGTTCGTTTATTAGGTTTTCATTTATCTTACTTTTATATACTTCTATGTGTTCTTTTATGTCCAGGTTCTTATTGTTTCTTTTTAATATAGTTAGTGTGTTTTCGATTGCTTCATTTGCGTGATCGTTGTTGATTAAGTAATTGGCGTAGTGTGAGTAGTACATATCCGGTCTTCTTAATGCATATTGGTGTTCTCTGTATCTTGTTCTGAAGTAACGATTTTTTTCCAACGTATGCTTCTTTACAGGTGTTGCAACTTAATTTGTATATCCCGCTCTGTTTGAATATGTTCGGCGTGTTTTTATTATGGTCAAATAGCGTTAGTGTTAGTATACACAACATGGCAACACCGAATGAAGAATAATGATAAGATAACCAACAAAATACAATGCAGTCAGTCAGTGTTTGAAAATTGGTTGGACAACCCGAAACGCGTCACAATAAGTGAATAAGTGGATTCCGACGGTGAGTTTAGTGTAAATTTAAAAATTGTAATAATGACAGAGAATTGCTTTAATATCTAAAAATCACATTGTCATTTTTTATGTAAAATATATTATTAGATAAGTTTGCTTTCACAAAGGTTTATAAAATTATACTTGTATTAAATTTCTCGGTCGATTAATTATTTTAAATCATGTAAATCTAAAACTTGATTAGCTTGAATTGATGTGATGCTTATATAATCATTCCCGTATAATTTGCTAATCAAGGAAATTATATAAAAACAAATTTCGTTTTTGATTTTTTTATAGTCCTCAAAGGGTTTTGACAAAAAAAAAACATAAAACTAGTTGCTGTTTAAATATCTCCGGATCGAATGAGTACGTGGGCTCTAAACCTAAATTCTTCACGTTGTAGAATGTAGACAAAAACAATTGCCAAACCGATCAGTGATATGCCCAATGTGTTCATTACAATCGCTTCATCGGGTAGACGACTGTAAGCGTTGCTGCAAGATAATTTATTGATGATAAATAAAATAATTTCATATAATATGAAAAACAATAGCATTAATTAATTAATTTGTTAATTATTTTAATCATTTAGCCACAAGATTGATTTTTTAATTAATTTTGCAATTTAAATAAAATAAGTAGGCAATTAATAAGTTTGTTAATTGTTTTATAAGCATTAAAGAATGCATTTAAATACCTAGTATTTCAATGGTCACTTTTTTCGGCGTAAATACACCGGTAGAGAGGTGACTGGAAGGAGATTTGTTTGAGAGTTTTAAAGTCTGATGATGATACAGTTAGAGTGTTGAAACGCGTCACATTTTATTCGGGTTATTGAATAAAGTAAACACTATTCTCGAGTAGGAATGCTGTTGTTTTCCTTATTTTAATATGTATTGGTTCAAAATACTTAAACCTATTATTGTTTTGAAGTGCTTTCAACCTATCACTAGGAGTGGCCGCGGAATGTTCATACGGATTAGCATTAAGTTGTTAGCCTATGAATTTCATTGTATGTGGTAGAAGAGTACAGAATTGCTCTGTAGTCAATAATTGCTCTTATATAAGTTTTGAAGGTATGCTGGAGTGTTTTGGTGTCACAGGCTCTCCTGATAGCTGAAATTAGATTGACTGGTTTTCTAACTGTGGTTTAAATGGAGTCTAAGTTGTTTCTTTAGTTGAAAGTTATATCTAAGTACGTAACCTCATCCCGGAGTGGGACTGATTCCTCCCCTAGGCGGATTCGGATTTCAGAGGGGTTCTGATGTTTATTCTTTGTGTAATTGACTTGCTGGATTAGAACAGCTAGGGTTTTAGCGGAATCGGGTATTACTCACCATTTCTTTAAGTGATTTCTGTACCCAGTCAGAAAAAGTGCCGAGACAATTTTGGATGTAGTATCTAAGTGATTTTGTTTGGGATCCGCAGGCCCAAAAGGCTGTATCGTCGGCGTATAGAACACTGTGAAAGTCTTGAGATTGAAGCATATTATGACAATATGCAATGTAGAGTAGTGTGGCGAACAGAAAGCCTTGTGGAACATCCTAGATAATTAGTTTCCTCCTTTGATACGAGTGGAGCGGTTGGAGAGGTAGGATCTGATGAGTTGAAAAGTGGTGGGGTAGAATAGATTAAGTTCCATTAACTTTCTAATCAGCCCAGCATGCCAGACTGAGTCGAAAGCCTGAGAAATGTCCAGGAAAACTGCTAAAGAACAGTGATTATTGTTAATGAATAGGTTACATCAGTTTGGCATTTCTGGAGTGGATCGTGTGTAGAACGAGATGCTCTGAATCCAAATGATTGTCAGGGATTATGTGTTTATTCGAAAATTGTTTCTTAAAGACGTTTAAGAGATTCAAATTGACTTAAAAAAGACCCGATGTAAGCCTTCGGTGTAAGCATTCGATGTAAGCCTTCGTCAGTACCCACTGCTTTGTACATAGCTCATTGTACTGGCCTATAAGACCAGCGCTTACTACGTACACCACTCTTTATCCCTAATACAGTAACTTTATCCACCACTTTATTTAGAGCATCTGTAGTAAACGGCTAACACTACAAATGGTCTAAATAATGGTTCTTTTTTAAGTCAATTTGAATCTCTTAAACGTCTTTCAGAAGCAGTGTCCGAATTAATCAGCACACCTATTAAAAATAGGTAATGGCAAATTTTGCCAATATTTCCGTTTAATTCAAACAGTTAATTGTATCATACATTTATTTTGATTACTTTCTTATATATTTTTCGGATAGGTTTTGAAGATTATCATGCGATAAAGTACACATTTTGATTGAAATAAAACTTCTGGTTATTTGCAAATAATTCCTCGTATAAACATTTATAAACAATAGAGAAAAGACAGAAACGTTGATATAATATTCAGCATCGACATAATGTCTTACTATCTCAATTCTCAACAGACATACATGGCCTATTTATTTATATTCAATAAGAATACTCGTATCAAATTTGTTCCACTTCCTTTAAATATGCGTTGATTATATATTCGAGGCAAGTTGCTAATTCATTCATTCATGTTGTATCATATATGCATACATGAACAAAGTGAAATGTCTCACTCGCTCTGTATCAAAGTTTAGCTGCTGCTAGGTGTACCTGTTTAAGCATATTTTAAAGATTTTCAACAACTGTAAATCAATTACGTGCAAAATACAATCAAGTAGTAATCCTTGACATTTTGCAGATTATTCTACTTTTTGTATAAAAATGATGCAATAATTCGATAAAAAATTCAGATATTTTTCGAGAGAAAAATTTTTATTCAAAGAATGTGATGAGCATTGTTTTGATTTTTCAAGGAGGCTTCCGTACTTTTTTTTTAGTACCGATGAATTCCTGGAATTCTTTGATTGAGTCAGGAGTTACTTTGTCGTAATCCAGGATGAGATCAATTGAAAGTGTTTTTACTTCGTTGACTCTCTCCTCTTTAGTCTTTTAGTCTTTGACACCACCAAGTCAAATCCCTTGTAATCGTTGTCTCGTCAATGTCGTGTTGTTGCTCCCGTTCATCTAGTTGCTGACTTTCTCCTCTTGTACTTTAACAGCTACCACTACTAAGTCCAAACCATTGTAGCTCCAATAGTGTCACCTAAAACACCTTAATATTCTGTTATTAAGGTGTTTTAGGTGATATGAACCTTAGAACCCTTAGCCTGTATGTCTGAAGATTGCTCGAAAGGGTTGAAACTATAGTCGCAACCTTAACAATTGTATTATACGTGGTTAAGGACGTTTATATTGAGGGGATGCTAAAAGAGGGAGGGGAGGGGGGAGGGAGAATGAATGGATTGATTGCAGGAAAGGAAGCTAAGGTGCGGGGGCGTTGGGGTTGAGGTTGGAAGAATGAACGGATTGATTGCAGGAAGAAGGTGAATAGGAGGATTGGATGGTCGTCAGACAGGTGGTGGGAGAAAATTGTAGGGTAGAGGTTATGTGGTGCGTGAGTTCATAGAAAGGATGCAGGACGTAGAGTTACTGGAGAAATTTGTCAAAATGAATGAAAGCAGGTATAATAGCAGGTACAAATGGATAATGGAAGAAGTGGGTATGGGTTGGTAGTTAAAATCAGCTTTATATATAGGGGATAAAATAATGATTGCTAGGTTTAGGTGTGGGATTGAGGAAGGGGGAAACAAGTACTGGTTAAAATAGCAGGACAGATAGTGTAAAATGGGTGTGACCGAAGAAGAAGACACATGGAAACATTGGATGAAGGAATGCGCGGGGATTGAATGGAGTGGAAATGAGAAGGGTTGGGAAGAATTGGAGGATATGTTTGGGAAAGCATGGGAGTGGCATTAAAATTATGAAGATGATCATGGCTGAGATAAATAAAGGAAAGTAGATGGGAGGGAATAGGCGGGTTTTGCAGGGTAAGGGAAAGCCTTCCCTGCTTCCTGGAGGAAAGTAATTAATAGAATTATGGTTTATTATATATGGTTTTTTCTTTTTTATTTGATGCTTTTTGTTTTTGTTTTTGTTTTTGTTTTCGTTTTTTTTTTTATTGAATAAGTATTTTTATAACAATAATATATATGTTTTGGTTGTATGTGAATCATTCTATGCCAATAAAGATTTTTTTATTATTATATTTTTATTTTGATTAGTAATTATCTAACAACTTTGGAATTTGGTTTAACACTTTTATTACAATTTAATATACAAGTATTTCTCGAATGCTACCACAATTGTGTAATTTTCGTCAATTCCAAGGGAGATCGCAGTGCTTGTATTTTGAATATTAAGCTGTCTTGCCAGACTCTGTCATAGGCTTTTTCTATATCTATAAATGGAGGTAGACAGTAAGACCTTTTGCTCTAGAGCAGGGCTTTTCAAAGTGTGATCCGCGGACTTCTGGGGGTCCGCCACAAAAATTAGGGGTCCGCGGAACATAATGCTCTTTAGATATTCATTTTCTTGTTTGATAATAACTTTTGTTTGGAAATATACAGCGAACTTAAAATATAGGTAAATTATTTAAAAAAACAATAATAAAATGATTTTCAAATTTTCTCAACACTAAAAGTTCAAATTTATAAGACTTCCGTTTATAACTTTTATGTATATTCGTAGAATTTCCATTTCATTATCTTATTCGTTGCGCGTACTTTTTGCTACAACTAGAGAGCGGATAACTAGACACGTATAGGAGGGGAGAGCGCCGCTGCTTCAAACACGTCATGTCGCCTAGTAGAGTGCATATGCATTGGGCACCGCAACACAATCTACACTACCATTACTACCGCTTTGACAAACGGTAGTAATTCCCCATTTATAGAACCCCTGAGCAAAGTTCAAAAAATTTCATATAGTTTCTTAATTTTTTTTCAAAGTAAGAAATTTAGATTATCTACATTTGATAATTGTTTTTGGAAATTATCTGCTAACACTTGTGCTTTTTCTTTATCATTGAAAATTAAAATTCCATTATAATTTTGTAAAGAAACATTTTCCTTTGATTTTCTTTTCATCCTTTTCAAAAATTTCCATAATTTCTCTTCTCCTTTTTGTTCACATACCTTTATCACTTCATAACTCCAAAATTCTTGGCAGTTTAATTTAAACATATTCCTTTCATGAAAATTTCAATATTAAGGACAATATCACTTTCAAACAAATGCTAAAACTTACATCTTACTTTCTTGGTATTACAGCTTTGGAGAGCCTCACCAGAGCCCGCCAACCTTCTCTAGATTTTGCCAATATCTTCAAATTCCTTATTCCTAGCCTCTTCCGGTCCACCTACACATCGTCCATTCACCTAAGCCTTGCCTACTAACAGAATGCCACCTTCGGGTGGGTGCGCAGTATCCTGTTTTGAGTACGTTGCCCACTCATCCTTTGTACATGTAGCTGTATAAGCCTTCTGATTTTGATATCTGTGGCTATTGTAGGACCGTTAGATAAAATCTCGAACTCTGCATTTGCTCTTATTCTCCAATCACCGTTCTGGCATAATGTTCAGTCTATTTCACTTTCCCACATCTTGATCCATTTTCATCTCCTTTTGTTATTGTACATGTCTCTGTCTTGTATCAGGCGAGTACTACTGCCTTAATTATAGTCTTATATACCAATAGCTTTAACTGTCCTGTCATGAGAGATGGGCTGAGGAGTTGTTGGAAGTCGTAATAGCATCTATTACCCAATGTCAGTCATGCCATTTATTAGTCTCATTTATCAGTAGGGACTGGCGAAGCTTTTCATTTCCTTTTTTTTTTGTAATTGGCACATTTTGACACGATGGTGGGTAACAATGAAAGTGACATGAATAAAAAATGAACATTATTTGTTGACTGAAAATGAACATTTTTTTATGTTACTTTTAAAAACGAATATGCGAGTGATTAGGGGAACATTCCTCTCTGTTCAGGCGGTGAAAATGCGTATAGAAAATCATATCGTATACGCCACATTATGCTCTATCATTTCGGGAAAGGTTGAAATGCAGTGTAGTCACATCACGATGATTTCAACGAATGTTTTGGCGAAGATCGTTCAGGAAATTCAAATCGGGGAATACAAACCTCACAGATGAAGAAGGAAGAGGTGGACCATCAAATTTTGACGACCAGGCACTTTTGGCCGCCATCTAAGAGGACGAAAGCTTGACAACGAATGTTGGCCGAAGACTTCAATGTGGACCATTCGTTCGACCATCGTTCGTCGTCTGAAAAAGCCCGGAAAAGAATGAAAATTGGCTGAATGGGCCTGAGTCTCAAGAAAAAAGCCGGACGTGTCCTAATTTTTACCGATTTGCTGCATTGAAACGAGCATACTCAGTTCCTGAGGAATCTCGTCACTGAGGGTGAATCGTGGCTTCTCTTCAGAAACGTCAAAAGAAAGAAGGTTTGCGTTTCGCCACGTGTTTCACCCAAAGGAATACCGAAAGGCGTCCACTGTACGTATGCAATGTGGTGTGTTTGGTGAGACCCGGAATCATTAAATGAGAAATAATCTCAAACGGGATTTGTTATTAGTGGAATGACGACGATGAGCGTCAATAGTGGCGGATTCTGGACAAACGAGACAAACGGCAATTTGAAATGAACAGCGACGTCTATCTGGTCCAACTTGACCGCATTCACACTGCAATCGAGACGAAGAGACAAATCGCGCAAAAACAAATCATATCATCTTCCGCCACGCATCCACATGTTGAGCATCGTGTCGTCGAATCTATCGCCAATAAGAAATGGGAACTCCTTCCTCATCCGCCATATTCTCCATATAAAATTCGCCATATAAAATTGGCTTTCGCAAGTTTACGACTACTTGGTTGACATTGTGGGGGCCCCTAAGAGTGGATTGTCTCAAAGAATGTAATCCACTCTTAAGTAGATTGCCTCTAGAGTGCCTCAAAGAGAGGATTGCCTGTAAGAACAGCAACTTCTTCACCCGTGGAATTGACCGGCTGTCAAACAAATAGGAAACAGTAATTGACGTGGTTTGTAAATATGCTCCGGAATAATCATTTAAAGATCTTTTTGTTAAATGTTGTTATTGTAGTGCTGAATAAAATTTGTTTTAAAAAAGCCGCAATAATTACGCACTGATCCAAATACATTGAGAATTGCAGTGTCAGATCTAGCCGAAAAGAAATTTCAGATCTAGCCGAAAAGAAATTGAACCCTCCTTCCCACCGCCCACTTCAGAAACTTCATCTAAACAAGCATAAGGTTATTGGAAAAACACCATACAAATGTTTAGAATGCGATTCTACTTTTAAACAAAAATTGCATTTAAATCGCCACAAAGTTAGTCATACTAGCGAAAAACCATACAATGTTTAGAATGCGATTCTAGTTTTAGACACAAGGATAATTTAAATAGACACAAACATATTCATGCTGGCGAAAAACCATACAAATGTTTAGAATGCGATTCTAGTGTCAGCATGAAAGATAATTTAAATAGACACAAAATTTACATCATAACGATTGAATAGGAATATAAAAAAAGTTTAGAAAAGAAAGTTAACTCTTAAGTCGAAAACGTGCTTAGAGATTAAAAAGGAGGTCGTAAAATCATCGGAGAATAGATTTTTTTAATGCACAGAAGAAAAAGTATAATGAATGTTGCTATTAATATTGCGCTTTTGTTACTAATAGAATATAGGTGGAAACTATAGAGAGACATTTTAATATAGAAAATTGATAGTCAAAGTTGAATGAACTTAAAGAAAACCTGTTATGTGAAACGCCCATTTATTTAATGATCCAGTGTTTCAAAATAAGTTTTCACGTTTTTCTATATTCCTATAATTAGCTTAAAAGTTACTACTAATAGCAATTGTGAGATTGACTATTGTGTAGTGGCGTAAAGTATAACAGAAGAAGGCACAGAGCTTACTACAAAGAACTGCATGTCTTAGCATAACAGGGGCAATGTCTACCTGTCCCACTGCTTCATTGGAAATACTGACTGGATTGCTTTCGATTCACTTACTGGTAAATTAGTCACAACTATTGCTAGGACAAAAAGAATAAAACCTGGCAATCAAGCAGGACATTTAAAAATCCTCAAAGAGTCTCAAATGCACCACTCACCGACTGTAGGTGGGGTGACATGCCACTAAAGTTCAACTTTGAACAACCATTTGTAGTTAACATACATATCAGAAATATCTGGGAAACTTGACCTTCATATGGCAAAGGTGCGTTTGAATAGTATGCAGATAGCTCTAAATTGGATAGTGGTGGAGCAAGGGCTGGATGTGTGGCTCTAGAACAGTGATCTGACTGTATGCATTATCTTACAGGCTGAAATATTAGCCATTGATAGCTGTGCTCTAGAAATAATGCAAAAACGCACGAAGTGGACCAAAATCAATATAGACACTGATAGTAAAGCATTATAGATTAAAACCTGCGAGTCTAAGCTACTGTGGGACTGCCAGACACACCTGAAAGAACTGACAAAGCATAACCATTTCAATTATGGTGGGTACCAGCACATACAGAAATTGAGGGCTATAAAATGGCTGACAAACTAGCCAGACAAGGGACAAAGAACAACCTAATAGGCCCGGGCCCTTCCTGTAGTCTAACTAAAAACACAGGAGGCAGATATTAAGACATTGCCTATATGGAGCCAGAATCAAATACTGGAACAAAGTCCCGGGCCAGGAACATTCAAAAGCCTTTATAGACCTGACATCTGAGGTAAACAGCAGAATATTTAGTCTCAATAAAGAGGAACTTTCCATATATACGGTTTGTCCGGGAAGTAATGTCAATGAATCAAGAAAAAAAATTATTGATCAGATCGGTACAAATCTTTAAAAGGATTCAAAGTACTGTCCTGCGTCGATACATCGCCGCCAGCAAGATTTCCAGACATCGAACATGTCACTGTAGTCCTTCTCCAGAATGTTCTTAAAAGCCTTAGTGCAAGCCCCTTTGATGTTGTCGACTTACCCGAAATATTGACCTTTTATGGCAGTTTTCAAGCGTGGAAATAAGACGAAGTCTGGGCGAGCCACGTCGGGACTGTAGGGAGGCTGGGGAACAGTTGGCATACCTGCATTGGCCAGGTAACTGGTCACAACAAAGGACGTGTGCGCTGGCGCATTGTCATGGTGAAGTTTCCAATCATTCGCGATGTCGGGCCGGACTCGTTGAATCCTGCGTTTGAATCTCTTGACAACTTCCACGTACAATTTTCCGGTCATGATTGTACCATGTGGTACGTACTCATGGGGGACAAGAGCCCTGATGCCGAAAAACACAATGAGCATGGTCTTGACTTTTGATTTGCTAATTCTAACCTTGGAGCGAAGCCAGAATTGCTGATGTGTGCAACTCGGCACTTTGCCTCTTTGTCTCGAACACTTAGGAGTCATCTGCTGTGATCATGTTGTCTAAAAAGTGGGGGTATTCTTCACACAGATCCAAAAGCTCCTGGCATGTTTCAACTCTGCACGATTTTTGATCCTCCGTTATCACTTTGGGCATCAGCTTCGCGCAAACTTTCCGCATCTCCAAATTGTTCATCACAATTTTCTAACGATAGTTTATGGAATATGTAATGTCTCTGCCACTTAACGAATACTTAAACGACGACCTGAGTTCAAAAGATCTCTCACATGAGTCACGTTTTCGTCGGTACTGGTATCATTAATGGCTGTCCATCGAGGTATTCATTGCCCACCTCCTCCCGGCCTTCAACAAAGGCAGTATGCCACCGGTAGATTTGTTGATTCGAAAGGCAATCATTGCCAAAAGGAGTATTAATCATTGTAACAGTTTCCGCTACGGTCTTGCCAAGTTTAACGCACAACCTGATCACTAAATAATCCAATTTCCTTGAATTTTTTTAATAATCTTCTCACAGTTGATGAAACTAAGTGACTATTCCGATCAACTGTAGCTGCTAAACCTTCATTATTTTGAAAATATTACTCAACAACGAAAATGCGTCGTTCTTTCCACTTTTAATAATCCTAAACTGTCAGCTGTCACGCTTTATTTCTTCTTTGGTAACATTTTGCCGCAGAAATTGCGCTAAACTTAAATCTTGCCTGAATTTTGGGACAGCCTTTAGACAGTCCCCTAATAAAATCCTTTACAATTTTCTCTTGGCCTAAAAAAGTCTTTAAGCACCTAGGTGTAGAAAATTTTAGAACCTCTGAATTGAATAACAGTAACAATTTTCTTGTAAACAATACCAATACATTTGTTTTGAAAGCAACTAAACAATGAAGCGAAGCTACAAAAAATGACATTCGAAGGAAAAATGGAATTTCTATAAAAGTTGACAGAATATCGATAAAGTTTTACTAGAATTAACTTTAATATTGTTTCCTATTTTTTCAATCTGTTCCGTTTTTGATCCTTTACTCATATTTGTATGCAATTATATATATATATATATATATATATTATTTGTTGTTGTTTTTGACCAATTTCTAGTTTATAACCAATAATTTTCTGGATTCTTGAGTATTTGGTCGGGCTTTGAATAGTAATTACATTAAATTAAAAAAGAATTTAACGTTTCGGAGGCTACTCCCCTCCTTCGTCGGAAACTGAGTTTTATGTGTTTGTTACATGTTGAAACTTACAAATTATATAATATATAAAATACTATGTCCATTACAAATTGTTATAATTTGCGAGCGCTCGAGTGATGAAATCAAGAAAAACCGCCACATTTGCCGTAAAAGGAAATTTTGTTACATCAAGGCAATGCACCAGTTTACACATCCGATATCGCGATGACCATAGTCAATGAGTTACGATTCAAATTGATTCTTCACGCCCTCGGCTTTATTTTAGCCCCCTCGGATTATGTTCTATTTCCAAATGTGAAAAAATGGCTCGGTGATAAAAGATTGTCAACAATGAAGAGGTGGAGTCTGTAGTTGAACTAAACATTTTGGAAAACATATCTTTAGTTATGTTTTCCCCAAATTACCAGAGAACTATATAGAGAACAAACAATT
Organism: Adranes taylori; assembly: GCA_009867245.2. Lineage (NCBI taxonomy): Eukaryota > Metazoa > Arthropoda > Insecta > Coleoptera > Staphylinidae > Adranes > Adranes taylori. The sequence continues at coordinate 5,431 of WYDF02283171.1, read as the reverse complement.
TGGGGAAACATGTCTTGTGTTATGTTTCACCAAATTAGTACAGAACTATGTAGAGAACTAAACATTTAGGAAGACATATCTTTAGTTATGTTTTCCCAAATTAAGAGAACTATGTAGAGAACTAACAATTTGGGAAAACACATCTTTAGTTATGTTTTCCCCAAATTAGTAGAGAACTATGTTGAGAATTAAAAATTTAGGAAAACATGTATTAAGTTATGTTTTCCCAAATTTTTTGAGTTATCTTTGTTAGGTGAGTACTTTTGGGACTATCCTCCTACTTAATCGAAGATATTTACTAGCTTACAGGACATGAATAATACATATTTGTAACTAACTATTATAAGAAAATCAGTATAATAGCAAATGATTAAATTGATCTTCAAAACAAATAAAATTAGTTTACTACAACATGCAAATTTTAAGACAACATGCAAAGTTAATAAACATTTATAACAATTAATGGCACATAACCGAAAAAAAAATGCAAAAAATAATGACGTATCTCAAATACGAAAATATAAATCTTTAAATACATACCCTAAAGTAAATAACGCTTTCTCTGTGAGTCCTGTGACAGCTGCAGCAATAGCCAACATAAACGTAACGAGTCCGAATGATGCATGGATGGGTACGAGTGCAGCTCGAAATGCAGCAGTGGCGCCCTCGCAACACAACAGAACTAGGAAACTAAAGAATCCTACCACAAACTGTAAAAGAAAATATTTATACATAGAATGTTTTAACCTTACAAATTTTTAGATCTCCATTTATGAAATAATTAACCTGCTTCTAAAGTAGTAAGTAGCGTGTATAAATGACTTTAGATTAACATGATCAGTAACATGCTACAGTTTAAAAATACGCAGAAGGGCGCAAAAAGGAAGCGCGCATTTTTCATATTATCAGTGGCACGTGTCAGGAAAAAGCTTAGGAATTGCATTTGGCTTAATTAAATCAGGATTATATATCTCTTACTTCCAATTATACGCCTGTAACTTTCTTACTTCCAATTTTCAGAAAGAGCTAAAATTTGGTTATGGAATTGTTCTGTTTCATAAAATTGAATTCTTAAAAAGAAGATGATGTCTCATGGAGAAATTTCTTTTGTTAATTACTGAAAAACTGAAAAAAGATTAATCAAATTCTCATTTGGTAACAGGTAATATCTAATGTTTCATTAAATACCAGATTCATGCGGAATGTCGAATTCCTACGCCAGAACGACCAATCAATATAACACATATTTAATACCATTGTAACCTTTTTAATTTTTTTTTTATAAATTCAATATGGCGGACATGAGCAATTTTTTTGTTTCGTATTCGTATTCAATCTAGGATTCGTATTCAATCTAGAAGGCGGAAATTTTGCACACTTATAGTACCTTGTATTATGCGTCGAAAAAAAAAAGTCCCATGTTGCCAAATTGTATAGGAAGCGGTGTTGATTTGAAACTTTTTTTCTAAATTCACAATTTAACATATATACAAAGTGTTTTTTGTTTTGCAAATTTTGCGGTCGATTTTCTCAGAAACTTAACGAAGGATTTTAATTAAATTTTTTGTGTCGAAAGTTTTTAATACTTAAGCAATTAAGCTAGTTTAAAAAATTCGCACACCATAGCACCGGAGTAATTTGACCTTGAAAAAAGTGTACTACCCTAAATATCACGGTTCCTATGAAAGTTAGAAAATGAAAGTTGGAGAACGTATGTAAATCTAAGCGACCTCAATTTTACGAGTGTGAGCAACTGAATATACCTGACCGATTTTGCGCAATAAATTTTTTTTTCAAAAACTTCTAGTAACACCCTGTATATTTTCATGTGTTTTCATAGCCTTTCTCCCTGAACCTACATAATAGCTCATATATGCAAATTTATGACAAAAATTATTTTACTTTGAAAAGAGAGTGAAGAGGGGTCGTAGGCCATACCAAACTGGTCAGCGCAGCTGTCCACGCCATAGACAAATACGGGGAAAATGTGAGTCAAGAGCGGCCGTAGGCTGCGGCAAAGCGGACAGCTATCCGCGGCGTAGCGGCGCCGTAAATATGGAGACCGGGGGATTCATGGGTAGGCGATTTATAGGTTAGACTAACGTTGTTTAGTTTACCCTAAACACTATTGTGCTAACTTAATTTAATAGACGACTTAAAAGGTGACAATCGAAACTAAAAGGTTAAACTTTTATTTTATGCAATATGTAACAAAACGTAGGGCTTTCAGTATATAAAAGATGGAGTGACGATGCGATCACGTCCACGATTCTTTTTTTAAATTATTGGGTCATAATTAAGCCTTGGTTGTAATCCTAATTACTTTTGCTTTTCATATTAAATTCATCATTACAATGTTGTTCATGCCATTTAAAAAAAATCTCTTTCTTCTTCATGCATGCTACAGCAATCATAAAATTCTTTACTTGGTAGAATACCAATATAATTTCCGTTTTGTGTATTGTTGACTAAATGTGGGAAGTAGACTTTTTTGAATACATCAGGGAGATCGAATTCTTTAGGTAGTTTTGATAATTCCATCGGGAAGTAGTCTACAGAATCAAATTTATTTTAATTACAAATTAGTTGGTTTGTAATTAAAATAAATTTAAAGCAAAAATCACATTCTTTAAATTTTATTATAATTCAAAATAATTATTTTAATCGATAAAATTTCGCTTGATTTAATTACGATACACATAAATGAATTATAATTTGTGCTATTGAAAGTTTCGAACCTATAATTAATATGGATAAATATTTATTTTATAATTTTTAATGTGACTATTAAGCCTTATATTTTATGCTTAAAAAGAATATACTTTATACATCTTTGTGCACATAAATGTATCAATTAAATTTGCGTTTAATATCTGTATTGCATTAGATTCATAATATATCAGTTTGCTGCTAAGGAGTGAACCACTCCTTAGCGCTATTAAAACTCTATTTGCACCTGCATAGTTTTATTCGTAGCATTCATTTGGCCAAGTACTTTGGTCATGATCGAGCGGTTATAAAGTCTAACATTTCAAAAACTGTAGATAATCCATAATATCTTTGGATCTTCGTGTATTTTGTCAGTTTATATTGTTTATATCGCGCGGTGTAAATTCGTACGCTGCGAGCGCCATGCTTTTGAGGCAAGCTGTTTTCGCACTACCCCTTAAGAAATTAGCACACATAAGTTTTATTTGCAAGCAGAGGAATCCGAATCACGTGACCTCACCAGGGATAAAGGCGAGAGAAATTATATAGTTTACGAGAGACGTGTTAAAAGTTGTAATATCTAAACAAAAAAGGTAAGAAAAGTTAAGAAAGTTAAGAAAAAGTTAAGTATATAAACTCAAATGTAGATTTTGACTGGGAAGCAAATTTCGGCTGTTTTTGAAGCCAAAATAGAGGTTTTTAAAAAATGAATGTATTTGTGAAAATTACTCCTAAATTACTAGAGCGATTGGAATGAAATTTGTTATACAGTTGTATGATTTTTATAAGTAGTGAAAAAACATTTTATTATTTTTTTGTAGGATCAAGATGCCGGAAATTCGCCATTTATAATTTTCCCATATAATCAACTTTTAAGATAAAAGATTAAAATTGTGCACAGATGTAATACATTATAAATAATACACATCTAACGATATCTTTGCCCACGATATCTTTGCCCACGACACTTTTCCCTAAAATAAAAATTTATCATACTCGTATATACAGGACGAGAGAGAGAGAGAGAGAGGGGGGGGGGAAGAGAATGTTTACGGAAGAGGATGAATAAGGAATAAAATAAAAGTGAATGGTTGAATGTTAACCGGTTGGATGAGTACGGGAAAGAGTTGGCAGTAAAGTGTCACAATGTTAATGTGAATGGAGAAGGGAAACAGGGAATTTGCCTACGGTGTAGACAGTTTTTTGCTTTGCCGCGCCCTCTGGCCAGTCTAGATTCACTTTTCGGATAATTTCTAATAGAAGAGTCGGCAGGAAGTCGACTACCCATGATTTCGTCTACCTATGTAACTCCCGGTTCTAGTATTTGCATACGGCATGTTGCCGCGTCCCGCGGGCACTCTTAACTTCCTTCTCGTGAAATGTCTGATAGGGCAATCTTGCACGTATTAATCTTTTCACACCGTTTGTTGACGGCTCGTTTGTCAAATGCAGGACTTATTTGATTACAAGAATTGTTATATTATTTTCCTAAAAAGACACTGAGCTGTATACACGGTCCGTATAGTGTTCCGTTGAGGAGTACATAGTTTACTCCATTTAATTTTATCCGAACTATGATAACGTGACAAAGGCGACCCCAATTTTTCTTATATCATAACAATCACATATCATTATGATATTGTGACGTTGAAATTGTGACAAGGGGTTATATGAACCCTAACTGATTAATAATTCGATGGCTTTAATAAAATAAGTACCGCTCATAAATAAAATATAATAAACATCACAAGAATTTAAATCGATCTATTTTTACTAATCAGTTTCTTCTTTCATACAATTACATTTGTAGTGAATAACAAAACAATAACTTAGTTTGATTTATTTGAAATACAAATATAGAGACTTTAATGCAACACAAGTTCCTTTTAGGCGAAAATAAATAAAATAATTTTCTGGCAACATTTAATTACAAAAATTCAATACAAATCGGTTGGCGGTTAATATAATGAATTACAGTATCGTTCCTGTTAGTTAAATATTCTTCGTAAAGATCAATACGCCACCGATAAACTTTATTATTAATCAACAAATAAATATAAAAACTTTCAATCCACATTAATACATTAGTTAAACAATTATTAATTTATTTGAAACTAAAAATTAGTAACATTGAAAATTAACTTAATTACTGAGGGATTAAAATGAATAACAACATAAGGCGCTTTTTATTCCGTTAAAATAAATAAGTAAATTAATATGAACTCATATTGGAATCCCTGACATTATTCACAAAAAATAATCGCTTAATTAGAGCGCAAGAAAAAGAATAGCGTATTGAAACTAAGCAAAAACTCGGAGAGCGATAACGTAATTGAGATAAACGGAATTGAGCCTGTTTTAGGAAAATTTCCGATTATATAAAGAAATCGATTGTTCTGCCCTCAACGGGGTTATGTACTAAGCTTGCCCCATCCTACTTTTACTAAGTAATTTCTTGAAATTTCTCCTGGCTACATACTTGTTCGTACCTCTCCAGCCCACAGAAACCTGAGATAATACCGGGGGGCTATTCACGTGTGCCCCTGAGAATATATATTAAAGTTTTAAAAAAAATGAATAGAACTAATATTTTTCCTTTAGAAGAGTATGTATTAAAAAGTTTAAAGAAAGTGAATTTACTTAAAATCTTTCTTTTGGAGTTACAATATACATATTTATAAACAGTCCTATTCCTCATGTCTATTACTTATTGCGTTTGCGA
>WYDF02283170.1:0-30667 GCA_009867245.2 Adranes taylori | reverse complement strand
CAGACTTTCTCACATCACACCATACATCAACTAGTGTAGTTTGCCTCGTTACTATATATATCTATATATATATATATATATATATATATATATATATCTGATCTGATGTTCATAGAATATCTTACTGACTTGAATTTAATTTAAATTGATATAAAATAAGTGACTAGTTTGCGCTCAATATTGCGAAATGTTTTTAATACTGCGAATTATGCTCGCTGTACAAAAGATAGGTCTGATCGTTTTAAAAGGATTTTGTTAGTTGAAACGTGCGAAATGGTTGCTCGAAGATAACCAGTACAAAGCTTCAAAAATGCGTCAAGTTAGTGCTGAGCTCTGTGAGCCGAACTGCTGTTGTACATGAACTGTGCATAATTTACATGCGCATGTTGGTGTACTGAAAGGTGGTGGTAGCTTTAAAAAACAACAGCTTAAAATATCAACGGTTTTCGAAGTACATAAAAAGCTTCTTACACCAATAAAACTGTCCATTGGAATTAGGCCATTAAGAACGGCAGTTACGAAAAAAATCCTCGAAATTGGCATTTAGTATACACATACATGTACAATTTTATTTCGTTCAGAGTATATATGTAAATAAAGTATTTGAAACAGCATCGAATTTTTAACACCGATGTCCAAAATGAACGCACCTGTATCTACTTGATACTTGGAATACTAGTGGCTTATCCTTTTGTGCAAAAAACGGACCATCTGAGCATAGGCATTATACATATTTCACCAGTTAGAACGACCCTTGTTTCTTCTACATACTTATATACAATCTAGCATCATTCGATGTTTGCTAGAAGATTTTCTGATTATACATCGCATAAATTTATTCGTTCAATTAGATTACGTCCTTTATTAATTATTGATTTAATGAATTAAAATAATAGTCTTTCTTGGAATTACTTAGTTGATGATTATTATAAATTGCTTTACTCATTTGTGAATTTACAAAAAAGAAATTAGGAAATTGTCCAATATAAAAAATTATTTATTTGTGTATGGCTATAGGCGGTCTGTAACCAATAACAATGAACTAGATATATTATGGTTGCTGGAATGCAATATGATTTAGAATGTGTCATAAAGCATTTTTTGTTTCGTGTGTTGTGCTAGCCATTTACTAGATAGACATCTAAAAGACAAGAAAAACTGGTCTTTAGATTGTTCTTTATATTTAAGAGTAGTCACTTTATTTAAATAGTTATTCGCTTGTTTTGTTATATCTAAGATTATACACTTTGCTTTAATAATTACTCCTTTAATACAATACGGTATGTTATTTTGAAAAATATTTTTTGCGGTTATTAATACTGGAATTATGTACTCCATTTTACTGTAAGATTGTTCAATAAATAAATTAGCTTAAATTAGATAAATTTTCACCTCCAGTTATCACGAAATGTACAAGATATATCCATGATGACATTTTATATTATATGAATAATAATGCTTATCTGGTGTAAGGGTTTGTTATGATCAAAAAGTTTAACGTGATGCTTTAGGCAAGGCTTTCCAATTACAAAAGTTTTGGGCTCTATATGTCATATATTTTATTACTATAGATAATTCAAGTGCGTAGTTTTTGTTCCGTTATTAACTTTATATCTTTTTACCTATGAGTGTGCGAAACTTGAATATACTCTGGTAATTGTTAAAGATACTATGGTCCGAAAAGTATATATTGTTTAAGATCATGCGGAATAACTCAAATTTTATGTAGATCAGATTTTTTAGTTAAATTATAGAAAAGGTACAAACTTTTACGATCACTTGCTCACACGTGGACTTTGAGATCAAGACACCGACCTGGACACACAAAATCTGGACAAACATTGACCAAGGAACAAAAAAAGATTTCTTGGGAATCTATTAATATGTGGGTACGTGCATAAGGGTATTTTAATAATGGTATTCAGAATAAATTATTTTATTTATTTAAATCAGTACTAAACACTTAAACATATTTATTCCTTAATCTTATACTTACATATTTTATTCAATTATACTATTTTTGCACAATAGCGAAAAGTGTGCACTTCTAGATCTAGATCGCATAAATTGCAAGTAACAGGGTGTTTTTTGTAGGCTAGCTTTATTATCTTATTTAATTTTATATGTCATTATTTTAATAGCATTAAATAATCAAAGGAATTTTGTGTTGTCAATGTAACTATTGTTTCAAATGTATTTATTACAATGAATCTGTAAAATATTTGTTATTTAATGGACTTGACAAACGGAGACTTGTAATAAAATAACATTTTGGGAATGTACGTTTTGTTTTTCACATTTCCTATATTATTTTGTTTCCTTTATTTTGATCTGTTTTACAATTTAAGTAACAGTAACAGCAACGGAATTTTAAGTCCCTTACAATGAATTTATGTAGATGAAGCTTTCTCATAATCTACAAAAATTCTGTAGCAATCAAAAAAAGTTATTGGCATAAGTTATAACACCATTAATAATATTCTTTTTTACCCTAACTAATTTTACAAAAATAAAGAAAATAACAAGTAAACAAAAAAAAAACAAGCATAATCCCAGAACCCCTCCTAACTCCTAGTTTTCCTCCCCTAAGGAGGAATATGCAATTTCTCCATTATTTTATTTTTTCCTTAATTCCCTTTCCTCTTCTATCTTTCCTCCATAGTTCTTTCCATTATTCCTTCTCCCAAACGCATTCTTTCATTACCCGCCAAACCCCTTTCTTTTTCGCTCCAATTCATTTCCGCACATACATTCACCCAATACTCTCAGCTTTTCTTAAATAGAAACATTAAAAGAAATGGCCTGGCAAATAGTCCTTATCTTGTGACAAATAGTCCTCCTATTACAGAATATAAAACCCTTCGTAAATATGAATTCTTGGATCCCAAGTCAGTTGCACGTGAGACCCCACGTTGGAAGAGCTCTAATTGTTCCACCGGTCCTCAGCTGCTTACCGATTTTGATTTAGAGCATTATCTATTTCACAAAAGACGTCTATTGGTTCTTTTAGACAATATAAACAAGGAAAGAAATATATATGCACAATTAAATGTCATTATTAAGCAAATGAATAAATGTCAAATGAAAGTAATACCGCATTGATAGCGGTTAGCAAAAGAAACTGTAGCGATTCTATCATAAACAAAAGAATATTTAAGCGGTGTATGTAAGACAGTACAGATGTACTGCAATAATAATTATAAAACAAAAAAGCGGATATGGTAATAATAATAACAAAACAATTAAAATGCGCAAAGCATGTACAAACAGTACATAAAACACCGGGACGGCGGGAGTAAATATAAATTCGAATAACTGAAGACGTAACAACCATAGGAGTCTGTTACAGCCGCGTAACTCCGTAATGTGCACTGACTAGAATTATACACGCTAGTTGCATAGGAAACAGGTACGTGGAGGGGGGAGGAAGAGAAACAAAGTTATTAAACATACATGCAATTCAGTCAAGCAGTATATGGCATAGAAAATCGGTCAGCAAATATGTTATTAACTCGGCGGCTGTCACTTTGTTTATTGTCTCGTCTTGACTGGCTTGGCTTGGCTGCTCTGCTGGCTGTTGTTGTTGGTGGTCTTCGAGTTCGCAAGATCAGAAACTAAATAATTCTATTCAAAATGTCGCTATTTCTGGACTCAAGTCACTCAAGTTTTACCCTGTTATACGGATCTTTGTGTTGTCATACGACATTTGTTTCCTTTTCGGTTTTCTTTACACAATCCTATAAAAATCGGTATTAATTCTACCTTACGTGGCAGTGTAACACACGATCCCACTTTCAGTGGTATTCAGGAGTCACAGCAGAATGGTAAGCTAACGCAGCAGCAGCGGTAGTAGGCCAATGAATATCATTTTTATTCCCGATTTGGTTTACACAGAAAGCAGTGAAGAGCGTGTAAGTCTCTCGCATTTACGCAGAAAACGTACGTACATGTTATTCATAGCCAGCATACATAGGTAAGGACTGTATAGCATAAGCCACGGCGACAGCAAAGCAAGCGACAGTTTATCTCTCTCCGCTGCATGCGATGAGATAGGTGTACAATTTAATTCCCATACTCTACCTTAAGTTTTCTAAGCGGGATAGCACAATACTTTGGATTAATACATAACAGTACCAGAACAAATTAATATTTAATCTTTTTAGACACGGATTCTTATTTATTATAAGTTTAATTTAATATATTATTTCCGTTTCTTATCTGTTTAATTAATTTAATTCGTAATTTAAAGACACTTCTAATATTTTACGCTTTGTTATAATTTCCTTTACTGCTTTTTGTAGCCAAATAAGGAATCACATACTTACACAATTACTTTGAATTTGAAATCCACTGAACTAAATGTCAGACTTCTGAGGACTGGGCGATTCATGCGTAGGCACATATCTCGGTTCGCGAAATAATAAGGTCATTAGTATTTATTACACTGTAAAACCTTAAAAGCATGTTACTTGTAAATAAATGAAAAAATCCTAACCTAGGCCCCTAGAATGGATTTGCAGAATGATCGACCGGGAACTTATCCAACGTAGATTGGAATGTGGCTGCTTACTGCCGAAATCTAATTTTGAATTCTTAAAACTACTACGTTTTTCTCGTATGTAAGAGAACTTTTACTGCAATTAGAATTATTAGAAGATGATTTATAGACTAATTAACCTGCTTGTATTTAGATTCTATTTAATTCAACCTTTAATTTTTCTGTACGTGGCAATATTGTGACATACTCTTGCTCGGACGTAGGTAATGGAGAGTCAAGCGATGTAACAAACAGCGTAAAGTAATTTATTACTATAACTACTGGAAATATGAATCCAAACAACAAAGCAGTATATGATATTTAAAATCACGTACAAACACATTATTTTTTCAGCGATCGTCGTTGGTTATTGCTCTGTCATCTGCTTCGATTTAGCTGGTCGCTGGCTGATGTTGCTGGCTGACTTGACTTCGAGTTCGCAAAATAGGAAATAAATTATTTTAATAATTTCGCGGTTATTTATAAACCCTAAGCCGTCGGTCTGATACTACTCTGTGTTATAGCACACGTTTAGCCATAACACATAATTCTGCACGTAATCGCATCTCCAGCCAGCTATACAGCTAATAGCGAGGACGGGCACACATAACAATCTATATCTCGAACGTTCTTAAAATATTTACATATCAGCAGCATTTCCAAAATCCCCTACTCCTAGATCCCTACATATTAAACACACACAGCGTGCATAAGCAGTCAACACGCATTAAACACAGACCAAGGCGACACCGAGCGTGACATCACTCGCTGCTGCATGCAATATATGATTAGCAAATGGTTGCGCTATAATGGAACACGTTCACATATCCTTAGCAGAGACAACGTTTAATTTTAATAACTAGCCATTCCAGTACTGCTTTCGCGGAATTTATTTATTTAATATATTTCAAATAACATGCTTTGTTACAATATTGAAGACAATGAAACTATCTAAATATTTTATTTGAAAAAGCGTTGTAATGTGATATTGTGCCATACTTAAATACATGATGAAATTGTCAATTTCTTTGAAATGGTGGAAATTTGAATCGCAATTATAAAATGTTCCAAAATTGTCGACATCGGCTTTTAGGCAGCTATTCACTTTGCCGTTTGTCTAATTTTTGCTATCAGTTGAGTTAAAAGGATACAAGTTTGACTTGAAATTCATCGTAAATTTTGAAATACAGTAGACACACAATTATCCGAGGTAATTGGGACCGAAACGGAAACCAGCTCGGATACGGAAAAACTCGGATAATACGGATATTAAGAAATAACTTAACCTCCGATTTTCAACAGGTAGCTCATTGGCTATTTGAACTAATTCGTTCACATTCTCTTGTTCTGGTACTTTTTCAGGGGGTCCAACTGAGCCAAATTATTTTTTCTATGACTTTTGAATGGTGGTAGTTTTCACCTCGTCTTATGCTGAAGCAATCCAATATGCTCCATTTTTAGTGTGACTTGTGTTAAGGCTTCTTTAACAGTCAATCCTTTGTCCAATTTTACAATCAACATCTGGAGAAGCCTTCGCCGGTAATATCTCTTCATCGTTTCTAGAAACCCTCGGTTTAGGGGTTGTATAAGCCATGTCACATTAGGGGATAGGAATATAGCTTCAATATCACCACTGCGCAGTTTTTTTTGGCGTCTGGGTGAGATGGCGCATTGTCCAATAATAAAATAGTTTTCTTGGCTAGCTTATTTTTTTTTTCAAAAATGCTTCTGTGACACGAACAAATTCTTTAAAAATCCCAGTCACTAAAAATCGTGCTATCCGTCCATGCACTTCTTTGGTTGCAGTACATTTTTGGCCGACAGTTGACTTTGTTTATTTCTAAGCTCTTGGGTTTTTAGACTTTCCATTAAGCATAGCCTTTAGTTTCAAAGAACCAGAAGCATTGCAGACAGCCAGAATTTGAGTCTCTTTTTACTTTGTTAAATCCAGGAGCAGTATTTTCAGATTTTGTTGCAAGTTTATTAAAGGTAGCATTCGAAAGTTAACAGCAGTTTCGTCTGAGTTGAAATTTTGATCTGAGGTTAATCCTTCCTTAAAAACGATTTCTTCCATTTGAGACTCAAATTCTTCCATTTGAGACTCAAATTCCGGAACTTCAGATGGGTCAGCTGACACTTTTCCCAATAATATTCAGCTGTCTTATGCCATTTTTTTTCTGCCACCTGTCCAGCCATCCATCGCTTGCAGTGAATTGCCGACTTTAAAGTTCTTGTGGAACTCTACTCACAGTGGACTACCCATCCCTCGAAACTGTGAAAACCACAGAAGAAGAGCTTCAGACGTCTGCTCGTAGTCGCCCTTCTTCAAAGTCTTTCGACTGAAACCACTGCCTCCACTCACACTTTTGTTTAGAAAGTTTTCAATTTCTTTCCGGTTACGTCTCCACCTCCCCAACTGCGAAATTGATTGCCATCTTTCTAATAAGCACACCATTGTCCAACTGTTCTATTATATTAAATCTCTTTTCAAGAGAAACTACAACTCTTCCATTTTCCGATCATATCGAAACACAGAAATCAATAAGCGCAAAAAAGACAACACAATAACACAGCCACGTTTAACATGAGCGCAGAGCCAACTGAAGTGATAGTGGCATTGTGAGGGGTTACAGGGGTTACAACTGACCTGAAGTATGACATCTAAGGCTCGATATCGCTTGTAAAACGAATAAACACCGCTTCTCGTCGTAATTGTTCCGCTATTAAGAGCTTTATTTTAAGTTGTTTGCTTTGTTAACTCGGAAGACCGGGACTTGGATACTTTCGAGTCTACTGTATATCAAAGTCGTTGGTTTTTATTATTAACTGCTGACAATGATGTGATTGGAAACAGAGGGTACTGACAAAGACTTCCACCGATGCAAGAAATAGATCCAACTACTCTGACCCGGTCCGTTAAACTAAATGGTTGTTTCATACACTCAATATGCTGTTTTCGAAAAATTAACTTATACAATTAGGTAAATATTTTTTTTATTTACTTCTTATTCCATAAATGCATATTAAAATTTATTTGTAAATCTCCCAAGGTCTAAATTTTGTTCAATCTTCCACCTGTACTGGTGGTACCACCGGTACATGGTGGTACCACCTGTACCACTGGTGGTAAAATATACAAATCCTTGAACTTACAATACAGTATAAGCAAGAAACAAAAATTGAAACATATCTTAGCTATACATTAGAACTTTTATTATTAGATACCTCTGATTCACTTGAAAGTCGATAGAAAGAACAATATCCATATTAAAAAATTTTTTTGGATTAATCATTTTACTGCAATTTGTAAGAAAATCATACCACACATTAACGATTATTGTTCTACTCATCTTCTTTTTATAGCGCCATCTCCTTACGGAGATTAGCGATCCAATTAGCTATTTTAGCTGGAGAAACTTCACTCCTTACGATCTCTGTCCATGTTTGTCCCAGCCATCTCCTCAGATCCTTCTGGCATCGTCTAATTGATCGTTTGTCCTGAATTTTCCTTTCGACGATCAGTTGGAGGATTTCCTACTTTTCAGCACGCATGATGTCCCCTATGTATTGCAGTTTTCTTTCCTTGACAGTTCTTACCGGTTCTACAAATTTGTCCATCACACTGGGGATGTTTGTCTGTCTTGCTATCCATTAGATGTCTTGTCGTGATATCATTCGGTACAGGTACATCTCGAAGGCATCTATACGATTTTCCATCTCCTGGTTGAATGTCCAGCTTTTGCATCCATACAGTAGGAGAGGAAACATGTACCTGCGCAATAATTGCACACGGAGCTGAAGAATACTACTGATCTACAGAATTCAAAGACCTGTTTCAAAGTATTGTAGTTATAATTTTAGCATTAATCATATTTTATTTTTAGAAAATATCTGTCAACAATGTGGTAAACACTACGATAAAATTAGATCATTACATGCTCATATTCTCTATTGCGGAAAACAACCCAGATACGAATGTCCAGCAGAAAATTGCAACTATAAAACCAATCACAAATTTAATTTACGAAGACATTTTGCAGGAGCGCATATTTTTGCAGGGGAAACCGAAAAAGCCTTTTTATAATCCATTGTTAGTTATTAGTAACAGTGGAGTTTATTATAATTGTATTTATAATTTTTGACAAACTGATTGAAACTTTAATTTGTGATAGGTGAAAACTAATTTGAAGTAAAAAGATAAATATATTTTCTGTAAAATACATTTCTAGAATAATATAAAAATAACCCTTATGAACCACAGGGCTGTCATCGGGGAGGGGAGGGTTTTTAGAATTTTTATTATACATAACATGTAGAAGTGGGGGGGCGTCCAGATGTTACCCTAAATATAACTTTTCAGAAATATGATAGATCTACTTTAAACTATATTTTTTATATTATTCTAGGAATATTTTGTTTTTATTAAATTGAATGTTCAGAACACTGGTGTTTTATTATATTCAGGAGTTTTTTTTATTTATACATAGATTACATTGTGATAATCTATAAAAGTTTTTAGGTTAAAACTATTTGAATTTCAGAAACTATGTAAACAGTCTATGCATAAATTGTTAAAAAATTTAATTCTATTAAAGCAGGATCGTGGTTCTGTTATTATCTTCTTTCATAACCATCATAACAATACATCCCCCTGAATCATGAACTTTATATAAGAAAATATGTATAGACATAATATAGTGTACATTCACCAGTAGCCTAGACCCCTCACGCTGTAGCAGTTTCTGTTGTTAATTTGTTTCATAACGGTTCAGATGTAAGGGCTTAAGAAATGTGCACAAACAAGAACAGGCAAAGGTGAAGTAGAATTTTGTCAGTTTATAAAACCTGAAAACATGTAAAATTATGCTACACATAATGTTAAATAAATCAAAAACGTATAGAGCACCAATCCTTTGAACACATACATTACGTCACACATACGTTTCAAAGTATTCACCCATTTATATGCGGCCGTTTATTATCGGTTAACTAATTCAATATTGTTGTTGTAATACTTATTTATAGTCGGCCTGTTTCTGCCGTATCGGCTTATCACCGACTATGTGTTTTAACGTCGAGCCTCTGCCATCGACGCTGATAGGTAGGGTATCAGATTTAACTATAATTTGAGTGAATTCTTTGAGTGAAGTCTGTGAGTGAAGTCTGTTTGAGTGAAGTCTGTGCTGGAATGAGTGAATTCTTTAATGTGAGAATTATCTGGGAAGATGTTTCTCCTGACGGTCGGCTGTCTAGTAGCATCCAGTACCAGAAGATGATTGTGACTATTGAGACACGGCATCCCGATGGGTGTGGCTTGAAGGAAACTTCTGTTAAAAATCTTAGGAAGTTTGGAATTATGGGTAGAAAAATTTCGTCCTAATCCGTTGGAATTTCTAAGGATCCAAATTGCATTATCTTGTTGAGGTGTGCATAAACGGTGTTGTCAATAGCTTTATACGACCAAAATCTAGGGTATCATCGCATTGACACGCCTTCAGCTAAAATTCGTTGAACTAACACCCAATCGGAGACGTCTGTCAATCGGTCGAAACCACAAATGACTGAGAAGCATATTTGCCTATTGTAAATGTGTGTAACTATAATTGTGTGTAACTACAGAAGGTAACTATAATTTATCATGCACATCTATAGGGGTAGATGTAAAACTTCGAACCAGTGTGTGCGGGTTGGTACACACTATAAAGATCACTTTACGAGTTGGTAAAGAAAAGTTCTTTACCAACCTTTATTGATTAACTCGTAAAGAGATCTTTATAGTTTGTGCCAACCCGCACACATTGGTCGGAAGTTTTACATCTACCCCTATAGATGTGCATGATAAATTATAGATACCTTCCTCCTATAATTACCGATCTCTTTTGGTGTGTTGCGTAGATTCGATCAACAACGCAAACCATTGCCTAGGCTGGGGATCGAACCCGGGACTCTGCGGTGGAAGTCATGCATCTTATCCACATCGCTACGGCGTCAGCTTAATTCAATATAAATAAATTTAATAATGTACTTTTATATAAATAACCTATAAATTAATTCGTTGGAATCAATAAAAAAAAAGAATCCCGCCAAAGCTTAGTTCGTGCAAATAAAATAAGTAAGACCAGAAGAGAGCGAACGAACAGAATGGTCCAAAAACACAATCGTACTCGCGTGCAGCCTAGAGTGCTGAGATATAGACCAGAGTGTTGGAGAATAAGGCCATGTATGCAATAGATTCCCTTGAATGATAGGAAGTATATAAGAAAATAGATATAGACAGGTAACATAGAGTAAAATTCGCCAGTAGACGAGACATCCTACAGTGTATGGGGTTCTGTTATTATTTTCTTCCGTAATCACCATACCGCTTTTCTAATATCTTGTATTAGTTTATTAGTTTTCTGTTTGTTGTTCTAATACACTGTGAGAGACACCCACTCGCGACGCTGCTAATGGGACAACCTTAGCGTCTATCACCGATGGCACAAACAAATATCTAAATTAATTACAGAATTTAAACAGTCCTCGGAAATATAAGCTCGGGCGCCATGTCAGTTTCACGTGAGACCGCACACTGAAATCGATTTTCTGGTTCCTCCGGTCTTCAGTGGTTTACTGAGGACACAAATTGCTGCGAGTATTGTGAGTAATCCAATGGTTCTTGTACTTGTTTGCAGCTGAAATAAACTTAATGCTAATGAGTGAAACTGCGTTAATTATTTAACAAATACAGAAACAGAGAAAGGAAATTTTATTGCCCAATTGAAAGTCAATGTATGAATATCAAATTAAATCAATGACGTAATAATGGCGGTTAAATAAACAAAACAATAAAGACAAGCGGTTTAAATAAAATAGTGCAAGTGCAATAATAATGATGAAAAGCGGTGCATTTAGATTAATTTAAATATGTGGTGATAAAATAATAAAACCATTTCAATGCGGAAAGCGTGTAAAAGAAAAGTTAATGAAACAACGGGAGGGCGGGGTAACTCTCAATACATGATATGCATAACGAACCAAGCAGGAATCTTAGGAAATCACTATTAGTTACAATAACACCCTCGTGTTCGTAGGTACTATTGTCGCCTGAGTACCCAAAACTAACCCTGTGACTGTAAGGTAGCGTTAGATGCACTCTAGTGAATGGAACGGTAAGGAAATCACTATCAGTTACAATACCACCCTCGTAAACTTAGGTGCTATTGACACCTAAGCACCCAAAACTTACCCAGTGACGTAAGTTAGCGTTATATGTAGTCTAGTGTGTGGGACGGTAAGGAAATCACAATCAGTTTTCCCTCGTGAACGTAGATGTTAATGCAGCTGAAGCTCTAAAACTAACCCGTGAACGTTAGTTAGCGTTAGATGTACATGGAACAGAAAAACAGACGTAATTACACGAGGATGTAATTACGACTGTCAATCACAATTACACCCTCGTTAAAGTAAGTTCTATTGTCACCTAAGAACCCAATACTAATCCCATGTACGTAAGTTAGTATTACAGGCATGGCGGGATGGTAGATGGTTAGCGGGATGGTAGATGCACGGAGAAAGCTATTGTAAACACATGCAACTATAAAGAAGCGAAAGCTAAATGTATCTTTCTTACCAAACGCGCTAACCGGCGGCTTTTGCAGGGACCACTGCTAGTGCTAATTCTACCGTCGGCTGTGGCTGTAGGTGGCTGTATCTTTGGCAGTAAAGCTTGCTGCTGGCGAACACTGATGTTGCCTGTTGCTTCGAGCTTTCTGAATCAGGAACGATCAGGTATTGAATTATAGCAACATTCTCGCTATTTATGAACACGAGTCTAGCTCAATTTCTACTCCGCTGTACGTGTCATATGAAATCTTTTACACATTGTGCTTTCGACGCAGCACGGTTCTCTATTAGATTTATTGTACCCATAACAGTATCACACAACCCAGTGTAAACAAGCGAGCTACAGTCAACACTAGCAGTGTTCCATGTATGTACGTACCCATACGTACCTTCGTTATTCCCACTCAATATATTATTACGAACAATACTACGTCATCCGATATTGATTAACAGTGAAGCGCGGCCCATGCCTGCTCGTTCCTTCACACAACACACATAGCCATAATTACTTGTAGCACTTAATCCTGTAGCCAGTACGCATTGCGTTTTGTAATACAAACAGATAGGCGACCAAATTTTCCTACCTTTCTCACCGTATGCTAGCCAACGCACGTTTAATTATAAGACAATCTTGTTTGTTTACTAATACATTTTGCCTACTAGTGCAGACGTGTATTTGTTATATTTAATTTCTATAGACGCGGTTATTTATTTATCATTCATATTACATATGCGTTATACACTAAACAGAGCTAACGCAATATATGGTCAAAGACAAGTATTTTTAACCGTAAATGCGTTTGTATATAATAATAATATAGCTTGATCTTAGCATAGGGTTTTCAAATCTCATTAGATCAATTAATTTAATTCGCAATTTAAAGAGACTTTTATCTTTAAGTAACGTGCTTCCTTGAAATACAATTACTTAGTCGATAATTAAAATATTAAGATTGTAAAATATTACATGATAGTATATATTACGTTAAGACTGTAAATAACTCTTATTTATTAATTAGATAAGTTAATCATTTTGAAAACTGTATATTCACTATATGAAACACTTAATTAGCTCAGGGTATCTGGATCCATTTCTGGCATCGGTCAAAGCCTTCATCAGTATACTCTGCTTTCGGTACCATTATTGTCATCAGTTAGTGAAAACCAACGACTCTACCACCCGGCTAGTGTGATACCACACCACCCGGCTTGTTTAAGCCATATTAATATACAATACGCGTCATTACAGACAACGTGTCATATACGCGTCATATATTTTATTCTTATATATAGCGTAATCAGCTAGTACTTCTCATTTTAGGTGTTGTTTCGTCAACAACCATTTACTTGCATAGATCTATGTAATAATACATTGTGTACATTACATAGAGAATTTTTAAATTCGTTTAAGGAAGCAGGATGGTGCGGTTTGTTGAGTCGTTGATTTGCATTGACTGACGACAATTATGCTACCAAAAATAGAGGGTACTGATGAAGGCTTCCACCGAAGCCAGGAATGGATTCATTTATCCTGATCCGCTTTTAAAAGCTAATTGGGTGTTTCATATAGTCAATATGAAATTTTTGTAATGATTAACTTATCTAATTTTATGGTTATAAACGCTATTTGTTGTCAATGATGGTCTCTATATTTAGCTTGGATTTTTTAAATTTTATAATTAAATGTGATATGAAGTATTACGAAATAAGAAAATTTCATCTCAAACCATATACAAATCGGAGACCTCACTTGAATTCAGATCATGTTTTGTTTTATAACTTACAATTAGAAATTATGTAGTAAGAAAAATATTATTTCTGCTTAATTTATGAAACATTTTTAGAGTTGGAATTCCATTGTGATCAGTGCTATAAAAAATTTAAGTACAGTACTTCATTACATAATCATTTAAAATATGATTGTGGCAAGGAACCAAAATTCAAGTGCTCGATCGGTTCCTGTACATATTCATCTAAGCGGAAAGGAAACTTAAAAATTCATACGATTAATGTACATAAATATGACTAATAAAGTCTATTTTTAACAAATTACGTTTATATTAATTATCAACCGATATCCATTGATTGTACCTTTAATGAATATTTACGTTACGTATTATATCATACGCTCTTTTTGTCATATAATTTTACGTAGTCTAAGATTTTGACCAATCAGAAACTTCTTCCTGGTCCGATGAGAATTTTAAGGATAAAAACTGCTTCCTCTTGATGACGACAACATAAGTGGTTGGACAGAAACATCAGTGGTGGGTGCGTATCCACGGTAGTCATGCATATAACCGGTAGTGGTAAGAGTTTCACGCGTCCAAACCCTTAAGAAGCATTGCATTGAATACGCCTTCTGTTAAAATGCGTGGAACTAATATCCAATTAAACTCGACGAAAGCACAAAGGGGTAAAAGCATAACGACTTGTTGAACAATATTGTGGGTGAAAATGAACGTTGAAAAATATTCAGTTAGAAAATAATAATAATAAATTGCGTTTGGAAAAGAAAATCATGCAGAAATATTAAGCAGCGGTATACACATATTCGCATATCTGTACCGCGAATGACACTGACAATTCTCATATAGCAGAGAGGTGAAATATAAAATAACGCTGTGGCTCTGATCTGTTTCGTGCTAAAATGTCGGAACGATTGCAGAAATTTTCCTATACACGTCGGCATATCCTTTTAGAATGCTTCCGCATAGAGCGGAATGTTCGAAAACTTTTGCGGGATATGAGATTTTATTTCAAACGTATTAGAATTTATATAATATTAATTTAAACTAATATTATTTGTTAATTACTTCTTATTACAATGGTTTGTATTAAAATTGATTAGTCAATTTATATTACATTCGAGGATTACTCATTGTATTGGTGAATTATTAGAGAATTGCTTATTGCAATCATTAATTAAATGAATTAACGTACAGTGTCATTAGAATTTTGAGACATTACAGGTTGAGCCTCATCAGGATCAGAGTACAGCAAGCTAGGTTGTATCAGTAGCATTCAATTCAACAGTGGCCTCTTCAAGTTACTCAGCGCGGCACCGGTTTCCTTCTTAAATTCTAAAATTTCCTTCTAAAACCTTCTTAAATAAAAAAGATGTACTTACCTTTAGGTTGACTCAGTTTACTGTTTTTAACGACTTCTTGCACTTTACAAGTTTTCCCCTAAATGCAAAATCAATTTTCCCCGGCTTAAGCCTAAAACAATTTATTTACAAAACGTTGAAAAATAATTATATTTTTATCTCGAATAAAGACATAACAACTCAAAGTGCGTCAAAAAGAAACAAATCAATCTCCTATGACAACATTAGCAATAAAAAGGACATTGGTCCAGTTGTGTCCTTCTTCATGTTAATAATAGAGTAGAGTCTCATATATCCGACCATCGCTTCTTATCCGACGTCTCCCTCAAAAAAAGCAACCAGGTAACGAGAAAACGAGAAAATGCGTCTCTTGTTAGCAAGGGTCTAGTTTTTCTCGCCATTGAATGTACCGCTACCACAGAGGTTGCGCGACAGGCTGTACACACTACGATCCGCGCGTGCACGTTCCTCTAGCCTTTGTCTCAAGTCTCATTCACCAAGTGTCATCCTCACTTCGCTCTGTAATAGCTCAAAGCGGTCTATTAACTGCATGATTCTTTTTTGTAGAGTTATTACACAATTATGGCAACGAAAGGAAAGAAGGTTGTTGTATCGATGCAACAAAAACTTGCGGCAATCAAAAACTGGAGAAAGGAGAAACAATGCAGAATGTTGCTGATGACTATGGCGTCGGACGGATAACAGTAAGAGATTGTAAAATGAAACGATTTGAAATAGAAAAATGGTGTTCTTCAAGAGTCACTGAAAGTACATTAAAGGAGAGAAAACATTGAAAAATTGTGAATATGAACAAGTAAATGAGGCTTTATACTTATGGTTTACCCAGTTCAGAGACAAAGCTGTGCCTATTTCGGGGCCTACCCTGCAGGAATAAGCGTTCCATTGTCGAATTTAATGAAGGTGACGCAGAATTCGCCGTAAGTGTTGGGTGGCTCGACAGGTAGAAAAATAAACATTGCGGTATCCGCCAGTTAAATGTTTATGGGGAGCAACTGTCCTCAAATGTTGAAGATATGCATTAATTTCGTAAAAAATTCCATATTTTTATTGAAAATGAAAGTCTTACAATCAGATTCATATTTTCAATTCTGACGAGACAAGACTTAAATTTAAATTGTAACAGGGCTTAAATAATAAGAGGCTTGCAGTCAGAACGGAAAAATCAGCCTCTGGCTACAAAATTAGGAAAGAAAGAGCAACAATTCTTGTTTGCAGTGATCTTGCAATGGTCGGGAAAATAAAAAATCCACAAGCATTCAAAACTATTGCAAGAAATGCTCTTTTATAAAGTATTACACTCAGAAAAGTAGGTGGATGAGCAGCGAAATTTTCAAGGAATGGTTTTTTTGGGAATTTGTTGTTACCACAGAAAAATATTTGAAAAACAGAATCCGTATTATTGTTAGACAACGCCCCAACGCACCCGAGTGCAGAGAACATCAAGGTGCCGATATCAAGCCGATGTTTCTACCACCGAATGTAACGGCCATTTGCCAACCAATGAATCTGGGTGTTTTATGAACACTTACAAGGAATTAGCGAAGGAAGCTACAATTGACATTGCTAGAACAAGCTGACGGTGGACAGGTTGATGTAATGACTAAATTGAAATCCGTTAACAAAACAGATGTAGCTTATTGGGTTGCAAGTGCCTGGGCTGGCGTAAATGCTTCAATTGCCAATTCATGGAATAAGTTGTTAGGAGAAAATGCAACTGAACATGAGAAGGATAAAAAATTACCGAAGAAAGCATTCTTCCTTTAGTACAACGCATCCCTGGATATGAGGAAGCGACTGTAGAAGAAGTTGAATGTTGGTTGAAGGAAGACGCTATAATAGACGAAGAAATTGTTGATCTAATAAACAATGATGGTAACGATATTGACGATGGAGAACCTGTGGTCAATCTGACAAAAGTAACCCATGAAGATGCAATAAAGTCCCTAAAAGTCGCCATGACATACGTTGAACATCAAGAAGAAGCTACGGGGATCAATATAATACTTCTCCAAAGATGGCGGGACTCGGCAGCAAGAAAACAGTAATCATCGTCGAAACAGACGGAGATCAAGTAGCTGGAGCACAACTGACAAGTGTCTTTCTTCTTGATAAATGAGTAGGCACCTAACACCAATAGAAATACGACACTTCAGCTCACTGTCCGCAAAAATGCGAATCAGACTTATGTCACTTTTCAAGAACAAATTCATATTTCACAATGTGTGGTAAAAAAATCTAAAAGATGGGACTTCTTGACTTGTGACGTTTTTCTTCCAAATCACCGATATGTAAGTGTTTCCAGTAATGCAGTTTGGTCTGTATTGATTGCGCATTTTTTCTATGTGTTGTGTTGGATTATCTCATTGATGTTTGCTAAATCTATTTTTCTTCTTTTATTGATAGCATGATGATTGATCGTTTTAGCATATGACTGAGAATCTTGATTTTGCGAACATTCTGCAGTGAAGCTGGCGTTTTTGTTAGTGCAGTACTTATTATCTTGTTGGTTTTTTTCGTGAGTAAAATTGAATTTTGGGTTTACGTTTCTCAATGCTTAAAGTATAGATCTTTCCAAACCACGTGAGCCCCGAGCTGCGCACATAAAGAAGAGAGAAAGCTAAAAGAAGGCAAGACAGCTCACGAAAGTGAACATTTTGTATTCAACACAATTGTTTTCTATCCTTTTTTATTCACGTACCTAGTTTAATATTTATCACGCTCTAACACATCGTGATACGAAGAGAATGAAAAAACAGCACATAAGGAGGTATTTTGGTTTATAATTCGCCGCTTTTGAGGTTTGGAACCGGCTCTACGCCTGCGATTTTGTTGTTCTGATCTGCGTAACATTTTTCTAGTAACATTCTTCTAGTTCAATAGTTTCTTAAACTTTCTATTAAACTTCTAAACCGCACATTGGAACCGCTCTTGTTATTCCTTCGGTCCTCAGTGGCTTACTGAGGGCACATGTAGTTGCGAACCTTACGAGATGTCCAAAATTCGTGTTCTTGTGGGCAGCTGTAATAAACTTAAGGCTAATGAGTGAAATATCATTACTTATTTAACAAAACAGTCTATTGTTCTTCATTGATAATATAAACAGACGAAGAAATATATATTCAATTAAAAGTCAATGCATAAATGTTAAATTTAATTAATGTTGCAATTATGGCGGTTAAATAAACAAACACAGGGTAGCCAAGAGGCTTACATAAAATAGTACAAATGCATACTAATTAACAAAGGCGGTGCATATAAAGTAGTGCGACGGTAAAATAATAAAACGGCGCAAATATGGAAAGCGTGTACAAGCTAACAATGTTAAAATGAAATGCCAGGGGTACGTGCAAGTACACAATTTGTGTAACTGGAAAGGTAGGAATCCTAGGAGAATACTATAGGCGTAATAATAAGTAAGGCGCACCGGTATTACTACTGCCGAGTGACTACCACCAACCTTGCGGCGCACCACCAGTTAGATATATATACTCTAGTAGGGGTGGTGAAAAAGAATACTCTAAGCGTTAGAACACAGTACTTGCACCGGTGTTGCTACGGCCGAGTGATTACAAATAACTTTGCGGCGCACCAGTTAGCAGCATACACTCTAGTTTTATAGGAAATAGGTTGATGGAGGGGTAAAAAAAGAGACAAAGCCATTGAAATATTAATGCAATTCAATTAGTCAGTCTATTCTATACAAAACCGTCCCCTAAATATATAATTATGCCGCTGACTGTCGCTCTATGTGTTGCTTCGGCATAGCTGGCTTGGCTGGCTGCTCTACTGCTGGCTGCTGCTGGACGGCCTGTCTTCGAGTTCGCAAGGAATTCTCGCTTTTTATAGACGAGAGCCTTTGGTCAAATTTTACTGTGTGGTATGGGTCGTGTGAAGCAGTCCACATGACATTCTATTACATGTCACTAGTCCTCTCACTCAATCCCATACAAATCTCGGTATATCACTACCGTATGTGTTGACGTAACACACAACTTCACTCTAGAGGATTTCCCACGCTTACAATAGAAACAACGGATAAGTAGCAGTGATAGCAGTAGCACCAGTTATGCTGCATCTTATGACGTACCAATGAAGGGTGCTCAGCTTACTTATAATCAATATCACACATTACATAATAATAGCAAGCGGCGGACCAAAATAAATATTTCCAGACACGTAAATATTCTCGTATATTCTCATGTTAAGACCCTTACTAAATTTTATCTTAGGTGTAGTTGTTAGAAGGTATATAAAACACCGGTCTTATATTGATTGATCGAATTTATTCTTCAGTGATTTCGAAATTGACTCAAATTTTGAAATTAAGATTTTGTCACAATTGTTTTGTTAGAAGTCACAACTGCGTTCTTTATTTTCAGCGGCAATCTCTACAATCAAAAATATTAGACATGCTGACAGTTTGAAGTTAATTTTTAATGAAAACTTGAATAAATTTTAAAATACAGGATAATTGAGGTCATAGTTCACTCTAAGTTCCCCTTGATTTTCCAAAAGTTATTAGTCTTTTATTTGATTGTATGATTAATTTTTGTTGTTTTAGCATAATTACTAATTGAACTTAACAATAATTTGTATTCTGTTGGTACTAATATGCCTGGCGTTGAAATTACTTGTGACGTAGAAATACATTTTAGAGAAAAATATAGAAAATTTACAGAAATTAAAAGTTGTTTCATTTATTCTAGGCTTAGGGATTCCAACTTGCATTCAATGTGGAAATATATACAAAACAAGAAGCTCACTTAAGCGTCATATGAAATATGAGTGTGGTAAGGCCAAATTATTTCAATGTGCAATTTGTTTTAAACGTTTCAAACGCAAGGATCATCTCAAACAGCATACGATGACTCATTATATATTGGATTCTTTTCATCAACAACCGTGATGTCAATTAATTTTTATTTTATTCGGCGTTTGGATGAAAATTACAACGAGAGGAAAATTATAAATAATTCATGAAATATATAATTTAATTTGTGGTACTGATTTCTAATTACTATTATTATTGTATTAGTATAGTCAAATTTTAAGCTAAAGCATTATATATATATATATATATATATATATATATGTCATTTATGTAATTTATTGCAAGCAGCTGATACTAACGGCTTTTATGCCTATATTCATCACAGCTTAATTAATAACAACTTTTAAACTTTAATTAACATTTTATGAAGTGTGACGTTACGGTGCCATGCTTAACCCTGACGAATTTTTCTGGCGAATGTTGCTCCGTATATCTAAATTACATCTCCCCATTTAATGGTCGCTCTACTGCTGGCTGCTGCTGGTCTTCGAGTTCGCAAGAAATTAAATAATTCTATACAAATTCTCGCTATTTATAGATGAGAGCCTTTGGTTAAATTTTACTCTGTGGTACGGGTCGTGTGAAGTAATCCACATGGCATTCTATTACATGCCACGAGTCCTCTCACACAATCGCATACAAATCTCGGTATTATCCCTACAATCTGTGTCGACGTAACACACAACTCCACTCTAGCGGCTTTCCCACGCTAACAATAGATACAACGGATTAGTAGCAGTGATAGCAGTAGCAGCAGTGATGCTGAATCTTATCATCTTATAGCTTTTTTAATTCATTGAGTTACTTTTTTCGAAGTTTCGAGTTCTACGTACATGCTTCGTAAATATGTGCTTTGAATTTGATATCACAAGGCTGTTTAGTCTTATTTTAAACAATGTTCAAATAACCATTGTTATTTGTAATGTTCTTATTAGCTCTCTTACCTCAGTCCGTAATATTCTAAAGAATCAACTATACCTGTACAGTAACAGTCAAATCTATCCACGTGCACAATTCTAATTCACATCAGACTTCGCGACGGCTACATGACTATAGATCTTTGATCACATGAATATATTTTTAGAAGAAGGAGCAAAAAATTAAATTTTCATTTTGCTGAAAAGAAATCTGACCTACAAGAAATATGACTACAAATGACCTCTAACAAAATTAGAAATAATTTCTCCAGAATTTCTCTAAAAACATCTGAATAAAGAAACAACCCATGACTGCAAAATTCATTCAAAATTATAAAATTCTATATGTAAGTTCCTTCGCCTACTTCAAGAGTTCTGAAATTGAAAATATTGATTATTGCCAAGCAGCTATACGAAGGGGCAATCTTATATCTATAACACGTCTACAAAGAGGTTTCTTTCTAGATATTACAGATTCTTAATCCAATTGCGTATTCTGAAAGGTTAATTGTAGTAAAGTACATTTTAACCGGGCGTGTGACCGTAGCATATATTTTATTAGAAAATTCTTTCTTACTAACATCATTTTTTATACTAATAGACTATAATTGTGCAATAAAATTTACATGATTTTAGATAATATATTTTACACATTTCTTATAAATCTTTATTTTCGAAACAAAGTATGATCAATAAAGAATGCGATTTTCTCTTTAAATCAAAAAGTATATATTTATTTAGGAAATCACATGTGTTCTTTCACTGTATTCCCATCGGATCTAACGCACTAACGTCAACATTGTTTACATCATGACATAAAGACTAAAGGTGATAGGTGATAGGACACATGTGGCAAAAATAGGCTGACATGACATAAATTTATAGAGACAAATTATGTTTTTAAAACAAAAGAGACATTCATACTTTGGAATTCTAGTTATTTTTATATTATATATTGTGTACTGCTATTAATATGTTATTTTATTGTTCTACTAATATTATAAGCAATAAGGAAATGTCAAAAATGGACTTGAATGTAAAATATAACTAATTCTATGTCAAATTTCTTTTATTTTAAATTAAACAGATAATACATGACACATTTGCTTCGTTTTAATAATCTCATCTTAATCTTTTCTCGTATTTAAACTTTTCATGTTTTTATTTTCATATCTCATATATCGTCGTTGTTTTGATGAAACCTCCTATGTGACTTTCTTTATAAAATACATTTTCGATATCAAGAGACTCTATGTTATTAGCCCGATCAGTTTATGAAACTTCCTATGTAGTCAAGTGAATTCTTATCTTATTATGCTGCTTTCTGAAATCTGCTATGTGGCCATGGGAGATTTATGATACAGCCACTTGTACATTTTAGTAGACAGCAACTAAAATGTTTTATGTGCACATAGTGGATTTCAAAATCAGCCATATTGTTATGTTCTCTTCAAGTGCTTAGAAATAATCTATGTGTTGCAGAAATTTGACAGTTAAATTCTATGTTATCCTCAGTTCGTTAATGTATTTGTTTTATTTTAACAACAATTACTTTAATTTATTTTTATAACTAGCTGATCCGGCAAACGTTGTTTTGCCCCGCACCTAGTCCCCATATTTTCCTACTACGCGGATAGGTCTGCTGTCCGCAACACTGTCGCATTCTTCCGCGGCTAACGGAATCCTCTAGTGATCGCGAGCATCGATTTTAAATGCCGCAACCAGCGGTATTCTTTCATTGCCGCGGCTCTGCCGCGGCCAGCAGTATGATTTAATTGCTGTGACTTTGCCGCGGCCCTCAGCATGGTCTAATCGCCGCGTCTTGTGCTCTGCTGTCTGCACTACCGTGACCAGCGAAATTGCCTAATTGGCCCGGCCTGCTGCCGCGGCTTTGCCGCGAGCAGCGACATTGTCTAATTATCGCGGCCAGCAGTATCGTGTAATTGCCGCGCCTCTGCCGCGGCCAGCAGTATGGTTTCGTTGCAGCCACTTTGTCGCTGTCAGCGGCATGGTCTAGCTAGCACGGCCTGCGGTCTGCTGTTCGCACTACCCTAGCCTGTGGCCACGCCTTTGCCTCGGTCACTCATTCCCGTGTTGAAAATCATACACGTGTTATTTCGAATATATGGTCTAAATATGATCTGATTATGTATTCCTGTAATCCCGTGTTCCCGTATTCCCGCATTCCTATGTTCAAAAACCATTCTCGTGTTATCACGTGTTTATGTTCTGAATACTGCCTGAATACCTGCTGATGGCGTGGGCAACAATAATGCTAGTGGAATAGATCCTCTTGAAAGCATATAGAAATTTTTAAATACCTCCACTTATAATTTTAAAGTAACATTTGATTAAAAAACGTGAACATAACTAAAACAATGATGTCACCTTTACAGAGAAATCAGAAGACAGAGAATCCGCACATCTATACGATGTAAACATTGGAAATACAATGATAACAACGATGGAAATAATAATGATATTGGAATAGATCTCCTTGAAGTTATGAACACTATAGACTATTAGTCAAAATAAGTCGGTATATTCAAGTCAAGTGATTGTAGTCTTAGAACTGGACCTAGGTACACTGCCAATGCTTATCACAATTAACGCTACGTCGTGAAAATTGGTTCAGCAGAATTTACCAATGAAAAGGAAGAAGTAAACCAAATATTCGGATCAACAGAAAAAATTAATTCTAATAACATTATGGAACCCAATCTTACAGAGAAAAATTATATAGTTGAAAAGAAAAATGGCCTAAAGGTATAGAGTATATACGCTGCCAAAGAGTCGGTAAAAAAGTCATAGGCATGATTAAAATAGACGGTCGCGTAATAAACGCACGTAGTACTCACGTACTTGAGATTCCATAGAGCAGTTGATCATTATGCTACCGTTGCAGGAAAAAAAAACTTACTTTGACTACAAGCAAGTTTTTAAACATTTTTGGAAAGACCTTGGAACTTGAGATGAAAAAAGGTTTATATTTACTCGCCATTAATATCAGGTTTTGATTTAAAAATATTTGAAACTAGATAAATTGAAAGCGGCGAAACTCGTGGGCTATGATGTCATGTTAAGAAGCGCCAAAGGCGACAATGTCAAGGTATGTAGTACTTTTTTTAAATATAATGAACCTTGAAGAAGATATCTTAAAACGGTAGACCATATACCTTGAGGAAAATACCGGTGGTTATAGACAGTTTGAGGAATAGGCAACTGAGTCGTACGAAAGGAATAATAAAAAAATTATATCAGGAAGGAAACTTGATATTCAACTCATGTGCATCAGGTAATATTAGAAAAGGGACATACTGAGATGGATATTCAGTCCATGTAGCGTTAGAAGAGTATTTCTTCCCCACCAATAAACTCCCTACCGATTATGACTGCCGCATGCAAATGCCTAGGAACGATCAACCATACAACACTAAAGTTTTAAATTATTATTTTTTAAATTATCCTGCACAAGTAATGCTGAATTAAAAATTTCTAAAGCCAGGAAACAAAGGTGGTGATATTTGTGTCACCGATATTAGGCATCTGTGATACGTATTAAACTGTGAAATTAGATATCATTTAGACTTCAATGAAAGCTCTGAAATTTTAAACCGAAAGATATGATGAAAAATAAGATAAGACGTTCAAAGATAATACTTTGCAAAATTGTCAATTAGCAGTGTGAAATACTATCACTTCCAGCAGTTAACGAAAGTGGTTGAGCTGGATGTTCAAGTTATTTTACGACAGGTGACCTTTCGACAACCTATATGAAGAAAAATGAAATACTAAAGGGGCCCATAGACTACGTTTTTGTTCGACAGTTTTGTCCCATGAACAATTCTGTTCGAATAAATGAAGTTGCACAGTGACTTCAGGTTTGTTTTGTCACTGCGATTGATAATATCTCAAATGAAGACTACATATTCGTGTGCAGTGGCGGGGTCTTAGACATAAAGTCGAAAATGAAGCGAAAAATATGGAGTAAAAAATGGATTTTGAAGAGAAACCAGTTTTCTCATATTAATCTTTTAATGGATCTTAAATTAGAACGGGAGATTGGTTTAATTATTTAAGGATGAATTATGAAACCTATTGTGTTCTTTTAAAATTAGAAACTCCTCTGATCATCAAACAAGACACTCAGTTATAGAAAGCGATGTCACCTCATTAGCAGCTTACAGAGCCATTAAGATTCCTTGCCAAGACCAAAATTACGAAGACCTAAAATTTTCGGTAATCATCTCATCACAAGGTTTAGGTCAGATTATACCAGAGACCTGTAATACAATTTCATTTGCTTTAAAGACGGAATATTTAAAGGTAAGGAGAGAAATGCTATGCCGTGGATTTTCTTGGTCACTCAAAAAAGACAACTTATCAAAATATCACATGTTAGGGATATAAACGTCTTCTCCGCCAATACAGGTCCTTTTAATTCCTTTACCTAACCCGTCCTTAATGAATCAATTATTTTCTTAACAATATCTTTTATTGCATTAGGATCATCGTCTTCTAATTTTACCAATAGCCTTTCATACGCTTGACCCTTATTAATGCGTACATTGTATTCGAAAGATTTAATTTTCTATAAACATGGAACACTACGATATAATTCAATAAACTCTAATCTTTTTTTTTGTTAATTTGGCTAAGATGTGAAATAATTATTGAAATAATTCAATGTAACTGCTCTATACTGTTCAGTTTACGTATTCCACAAAGCCATAAAATAATTTTATAAGTTCACGGTTAAAGTAGTCCTAATCTAATAAATCAAGAGTGACGATTCGTTCAAAATCTTTTAATTTAAATTGAGGAAATAAATAATAGCCAAAAAAGGGTTAACATTGCACATTTTAAAGCACATAGAAGGCCAAGAAAGGGTTTTATGACTGGCATTTATGGCTCTGCGTGTAGAAATGAAATTTTACGAAAAAGGGTTTGAAAATAGTACAATAAAGAACGATCTTTTTGCAAGATTACTGTATATTGTTATTCTAATATTTATTATTACGAGAGTTCTTTTTTAAACAAAAGTCTTTTTAACCATTCCTTCGAAATGTTTTCATGTAGAAATTGTCAAGTACAAATGTAACAATTTCAATTCGTCTCTAGATACAGCTGCACCAGTGTACAAACCATCGTCTACAAATTCCACACACTTCAGGTTTGCACTAGTTGACAAGATCATCGAACAAAACCGACGGATATAATCAGGCTGAACAGGATTATGTTTAACGGTTTTGTTCGGTTTCGGTTTTGCGTCGTTTTTGTTCGAACAACAAGCTTCGTTCGTCGAACAAAGCTGTCGAACACAAACGTAGTCTATGGGCTCCTTTAGGATGGATGAGAACGCCACAAAGAAAAACATTGGAATGGCGAACCAGACAAAAGGAACATACAGGGAAGGGCGGAAAATGTAAAACGCAAAAAGGGAATATAAATTATGTAGCAAAGAAGAGAAGTTGATAAATGAAATTTTTTATGTGCAACGTCTATTTTTTTATTTTATTTTCTGAATAACTTTATTAATTTATTAAACTTACTTTAAATTTTAGATTGTAGAATAACAATAATATCATATAGTTTTTAAATGTTACGTTTCGAATAGCACTATAATTTTCAAATTATTTTTTTATTGTTGATTTTTTATGTACATATATGTGGGGAAACAATCTATGTAGCCAATTTATTTGCTACAATAAATTTCGTGTGTAAAAGAACACATAGAAGTTAATTAAAAACAATTGAAACCACCTACGTGTCACCCAATAAAAAAAATTTATTTAAAATAAGTTAAAACTATTAATCCAGTTAAACATGTAATGCAAAGTTGTAAAAATTGTTTGAAAATAACTGTTCAACTAAATTGTTCGTTAACAGTTTTTTGTGTTTCCTGAAAAATTTTGTTCAATTCATATAGAAGGTTTCATCAAAGCAACGACGATATGTAGTATATAAAAGTGTATGAAAGATAAAGGAATCATGAAAATTTTTTATTCATCCTTTACGATTAATGAAATTTTGACCGAAAAGCTTCTTCTTCTGAATAAAACTGACTTTTGTACATTTATTTGTAAAAAAAATATTTTATATATATATATATATATATATATATATATATATATATGTTGGCAGCCTTTTTTTAACACATTTTAATCTTAACTACTATTAAACTTTATCGAACATTTATTTCTAGTTCGATTATTAATTTTAAAAGTATAAAATGTAAATTTTTAATTTGCGACAAATTATTTCAGTAATGAAAAATTTAAATACAAACTAATTAGGTAGTTTCAATGTGAACAGTATTTGTTTTTTTTATTGTGAAGTATTTATTGTTTATCGCAAAAAAATGAGCAATCCACTTTTCAAAATGTAGGGTGGTAAAAGGATTCCGGAACAGATGCGAGTGTTCAACTGTTATTGTTACTGCGTTAGATTTCCCCTAGTTGTTTTGTGTATACAACTTGAATTTTGTGTTCAAGCTAATTTTTGGTGTTATAATACGCATCGCCAAAGACAGATGTAGTAAATGCTGTGAATATGAACAATATTATTTTCTACATATAGTTTTCCGAAACCTGAATGAAGATTCTGTAAAAAGTGTTTCTAAAATAAAAGTCTTGAAGGTTATCTTTGTCTACATAGTTTTATTTAATTTAAGCAAGCATTTTTGGCCATACTTGCCACTTTCAAGTTACAAATAATTAAATGGCAAAATCAATAAATTTCAAAGTAAAATATCGAAAGATATTAAAGAGTGGAAAATTAATTTAACTTAAGAATTGAGTGTATCAAACCTCGTGGTCTTTAGATGACACTTAAAATTCGTTAATTTTAATTTTGTACAGTTAATAAAACGGTCAGGGTTTAGTAATAAACTGAAAGTCACTAAAGTTACTAAAATATAGCCAAATGATTTCATAAACATAGTTTAGGGTATCCAACCTTGACTGAAATAATAAATTAACTTGAATTAAATGGCTCACTCATTTAAATTGAAAATAACATTAAGAGAAACAATGTCGGAAAGACATGTAGTAGAACCATAAGTTATATCAACTAGAAGTGATGTTGAGAAGATGTGAACGGTAATCGTTTAAAAAAATCGGTTGATAGAAAATTTACTTAATCATTAAAATTGTCTAAAAAGGTTATTTCCAAATTCTCTGCAAGATTAAGTTTTTTGCCTTTATCCATCAAGTGGAGAATTTTACAATGTATCTCAGGACCAAAACTGTGCTCAGGTGAGTTAAGTTGGTTGATATGAATCGCCAAATTAGAATTGGATTTACAAGTGGCAGTGCTATATAAATGTTTTTTTATACGAGGTAAAATGTTCTTTCAGTTTGAGCTATATAGGTAAAACTGGAAAGAATTTGTTTAATCCTATAGGAAATCAGAGCGTAAAATGGTATGCTAAAATATCTTTTATCCTATCAGTAGAAGAATGCTATAGTGCAGTTAATAGTTTAAATTGAATATTTTCTCTAACATTTTGATATTGTTTTTTTATTATGTGTAGATTGTAATGATTCCTATTGGCTATATAGAGGATAGTATTCATCTCAAAGTCAAAATTAGGGTAACTGAGAAGTATCTAAACATTCTCTAGAAGGAGATATTGAAAAAAACCATTTTATGCTCAATTGCATGATTCGTAAGAAAATCAATGCAGTTATCTGTATGGGCGTGTTTTCTATGGATTTTAAAATTAAGATGACCTGTTTTCTGAACAGTTAAAACAAGCAAATTGATGTTGCTATCATTTCCAAAGTGAATTGAATATGTGGGTTACAGAGTTATGTGAAGAGAGAATCGACTGGGCATCTTGGCCATTGCGATCTACAATACAAAAGATATCATCTATCCAGAACAAGACTTTTTTGAAAAGATCATTGTCTAAAGATAAAAATGTCATTTCAAAACGGTCCGTACAGGTATCCGTAAGATAAGGGCTCAGCGGATTTTCCATAGCAAGTGAATTTGGTTGACAACATAAGTTATTGTCAAATTTAAAGAAATTTTGTTTTCGGCGAATCCTTAACAAATCAATTCAACAATAGAAGATTCCGTTTCTGAGAAGAATTTTTTTTTCGTTGATATCGATACATTCATTGACTGGAACGTTAGGGAAAAGATTCTTGACACCGAAAGAACACATAAGAAAGTTATTTGGAAACCGAAAATTACGTAATCTTCTAACAAGTTGAGTTCAATTTCTAATTGCATGTTCAAAATCATTACCTAAGATCTCTTTAAGTTTTTGCTAGAGGAAGCCCTGTTAGCCCCAAAATGGTCCATACTTTATGGACCATTTTGAAATGACATTTTTACCTTGATGCAATGATCGTGTCAAAAAAATCGTATTCTTGACACGATATGTAGATGATATCTTTTGTATTGTAGATGAAAATGGTCAGCATGGCCTGTCGATTCTCTTTTTACTTAACTCTATAAATCACATCCACATATTCAATTCACTTCGAAACTCGAACATGATAACAACATAAATTTTCTTGATATAACTGTTTAGAAAAACCGTCACCTTAATTTTAAAATCTGTAGAACACCTGCCCATACATATAAGTGCATTGATTTTTTTGTCAAATCATTCAATTGATCATAAAATGGCATTTTTTAGTAGTCTCTTCTATAGACTGTTTAGAATACTACTCAGTTATCCTAATTTTGAACGTGAGATGAATACTATTCTCCATATTACCAATAGGAATTATTATACAGCCCAACCTCGTTAATCCGAATATTTGTTTGACTGAGGTGTTCGGCTTACCAAAACTTTCCGATTACTGAGGAAATGATAAAAAAACCACAAAAAGGCAAACCAATTATTTTTATTACAAAACTGTAAATATTGAACAATTTAAAGTATATTAAATTGGTAATGTTTAAACGATAAAAATCACTTTTAAGAAGTCACTTAAAAAGTTTTGAATTTGTTTCCGACCTGCTTATTTGATGGATTTACGAAAGGTGTTGTCACGAAATTGACGAAGGGTGAGGATCTGGTACACTGAAATGTTGTTATCATCTGCCCACACCAAAATGGTGTTGAAAGCTTGCAACGCCGCTGCATTTGTTACTCTCTGAGTTGGCTCTTCTTCATTACGGTTTGTTTCCTCATCACCGCTGTGTGCTTCAGCTCACACATGATCTCAGCATCACTTAAGTGTTCATCTTCTAGCCCGACTGCTTCCTTGTTCAGCCACTCAGTGGCATTTTCTTCCGTGACGTGGTCATTTATCTGCACATGGACAACTTGGAGAATATTAACAATGTCTGGCACAATTGAGGGTTCTGACGTTTTATTCTTTAGTTAAAATGCTTTTTTGTTGACATTTCATAATACACATATATAATTTATCTTTTGTAAGCCATAAAATTGTAGTTCTGATGAATGGGCGACTGTTGTCCTCGAAACATGCCAACAAAAAAGCAAAATAGCTATAACTAAAGAATATTTAGTTGTTTTTTAAGCAGGTAATCATCGAAAATTGCTAATCATATATGAGAGAGGTAGAAAAAGGTACAAAGGTACAAGGTACAATGGTAGAAAAAAGTACAAAGGTACAAAGGTGAGAGAGGTACAAAGGTAGAAAAAATTCCGATGAGCATTT
>WYDF02283159.1:0-16922 GCA_009867245.2 Adranes taylori | reverse complement strand
AATTTCTAAAAATATTCCACTCAATACCAGTTCCAGGCTGAAGAGGATGATAAATCCTAAAGCCCCATTCAAACAAAGTGTGTTTGAATGAGTTTTAGTAGGTAAAAATCCCACCCTGTCGGGTGCAACGGGCATCCCTCGCCTTTTGAAGGTTTCTCCACTTCCTACGTAAAACAAAAAAAAATGCAAGACCGGCTCTCATTAGTTTAGTATTGGGTTGTCTCTATCAGAGGATCATTAACTGCAGGGAAAATAGTGAGAATGTTTGATGATAAATTTAAATTTTACAACCTTTTTTCGAAATAGATATTACAGCTGATGGGATAATCTTTATGGTCTGTATTGGGAAACTTGTACCAACAATACAACAACAATTTCTAGCACATGGAATACAGCTAGCTGTTACCGACGGCCTATACCCAAATTGGAAGACACTAAATGCTCTTAGTTGAAACGATCCTCTTAGTCTTGTTGGGATTGCGTCGGATACTGTCAATGATGTAGAGACAAACGATCAAATCCTGTGCAAGATGACTGTGCAGCTGAATCAGAAGAACAAACTAAGAACGAACCTGAAGACCTCTATTTTTCATTTCTTAATGAAAAAGAACACTCAGAAGATAATGATTTCAAAATCTCTCATGCAACCTACAGCCAATTCATTCCAAAGTGCCAAAAGATAGTTCGAATGCACAGACGCTCATCGCTCAATAATGAAACACTGCAATCGGACTAATCGGATAAAAGCGGACTTTGGCAAAGAAAAATGCGTAATTTCGAACTCTAAGACGAGGTTGAATAGTCTGTACAACATGATTGGACAATTTTATGAACTAAAGAAGTGCATCGTGAAGGCACAAATCGACCTTGAATTATGTGTGAAAATTGAGCCTTGGGAGGCCCACAGTTTGCAGCTTGAAGGTTTTGTTTTGGATTATTGTTCCACTGAAGGTTACTGTTCTGGGTTACTGTTCTGTTCTGGGGAAATGCCGTCGAGACGCAAATCTGTTAACTGCAGACACCGCAATTGACGTTGTAATAAATTCGATGTTGTAATAAGAAATGAATATCCTTCGGCATGGTGTGGAGGTAGGCCTCAACAGATTGCTGCAAAATTTCAGCTCTCATGCTTACAGTATCGCCCGCCATTGTGGGTTGTCTAGTCGTCAACTGGATGCCTAGGATCAGAGACCCGAATACTCGGTTATGAACAATGTGTCAACGCAATCGTCATAAACAATAGGATTATTGCCGATACAATGCGTAACTAAGATATGTATTGCCTACCGCTAGCTGGGTTCTCGGTTGGCATTTGCGTCTCGTTACACATTAGTCATCGCCGGACGGGTTTCGATTTTACAGGCGTTCAGCCCTTAATACTCACTATTAAAGAGCCCCTAAAGCAAAACACATCGATGAGGAACTATTTGATACCTTAGTAAAAAATATTCAAGAACGCCGAACAGAAGCATCAGGTGCTTTACAGTATTTACACACACCTGTCATAGACACAGCATAAGACACAACGTTTAAAACTCCACAAGAAACAAGATTTGCGACTTTTTGAAAGCACTTATTCTCCTCATCAATCTCACTATTGAGGTAGAAGTAGAAGATCAAGCTGGACTTCAGAATCCAGCAAGCGTACAAAATGACGAAGCAAGCGTACAAACCTAAACCTCAAGGACAAAATATGAGTTTGATCGCTAACATTAAGAAGGAAATGGCAAGGTTTTAAGCTGCTGGCTGTCATGGTATTCACGTTGACCTGCTCGTGGGTTTCATTATTCTTGGTTATAAATATCTTCACGATATTAACCCAACTAGTGTTGAATCAGAAAGAATATTCTCTGTAGGTGGATACTTTTGCAAGAAAATTCGTTAGAGAATGAATGATGACACCTTCTGTGAATAGTGTTTCCTCCGTTTACTTTTTCAGACGACTGAGTGAATAAAATAGCAGAAGCTGAGTGAATCAAATAGTTGCCTTTATATTTCCTATTATGTAATATGTGTAATAAATAATAAATTAATAAAGTGTGTTTTCAATTGGTGATATATTCTGAAGAGAAGAAACTAGCTGCAGAGTACATATGAGACATTATTTTTGTTTATCCTAATAAAAGTTCGTCAGTTTTTCACAATTCGACTCCGGATTCGAATTTAGGAACTCCAAACTTGCCAGGACACGAATTTGAAATTTTCGAACGAATTTGCATTCCCTACAGGTAAGGTATCTTAACTTACTGATAAATTAGAAAGTATATCTGGGTATGTAAATTCTAAAACCACCAAATAATAATTTACAAATTCTATCTACGCCCTAAGTTTAGTTTCTTTAGGGCGCCCTCTCAATTCTTAGCTAACTTTATTTAAAGCTGGCTCAATTCCATGTCACAATTTGAAGCGTGACAATAGTTAACATAATAAACACTGTTTAAACAATTGCCATGCTATTTTGTTTTCGTTGTAAAACTTCATTCTAAATGGCAATTTTCAAATTAATCTTAGAAAATAAGTCTATTGACCAATAAACAATGTATTTTGTTGTAATATCAAAAATCGATTTTACAGGTTCAGTTTATTCATTCTACGCATGTGCCTAATCAAGTCCCTTCAAAACAAGGAAATACAATGAGTCATTTGATCACCCGCTATTTTGGTAATAATCAATCGAATTACCGGTTTACAATAAATACTTCCTTTTGAGGAAGGTGTATGTTCTTAGATAAAACTGGAAGTTGTATTAAACGAAATAAAATAAAACTTTATATTTTGCATTTCATTTAATAAAATAAGTTTACTATTTGTACTTACAGCATTTGATACGAATAATTATAAATTCTCTCACTAGGATTCCAATTAAATTTGCACAAATACTTAATTGATTCGTTAGACTTTTAATGAATTATAATATATAAGTAAACTTATGTACAGAGGACAGGTTATGTCGACGTCGTTACACCACTGTGCGGTGCTGCAATGCCAGTATATTATGATAAATTGATTTAATATCTTTCGTTTAGTATAGTATCCTTGACGCAGAGGGCTCCAGAAAGTGCAGGATAGGTTGTAGGATAATTTTACTCTTGAAATGCAGATATTATTCGTAAGATCTTTTGTCCAATAGCTGTCTAGAATATTTCATGATATTCCTTTCTTTAT
Organism: Adranes taylori; assembly: GCA_009867245.2. NCBI lineage: Eukaryota > Metazoa > Arthropoda > Insecta > Coleoptera > Staphylinidae > Adranes > Adranes taylori. The sequence goes on along the minus strand of WYDF02283159.1, from coordinate 13,757 downwards.
GCTTCTGCTTTATATTAATATTTATTGCTTCTTGTCGGCTTTGAAGATACGCGTTATAAAGGAAATTCTGAATATTAGCGCTGCTGTTTAGTCATATCCAAAATAAAAATGTCGAGTTGTAAAATAGTATATAACAAAAATTTCACATAAGTCTATTTTTTATTTTGTTGGAAAGATCGTAATTAATATATATCATTTATATTATGATATATATGACAGGTTTGTTATAAATATTTTTATAGAATTTAATTACACAACTCTGAAAAGTTGATGTGATTTCTGTATAACTTTTATTAAACTATTCACTTAAACTTGTCACTTAAATTTAATTAAACTTGTCACTAAAAACAATTATCCACTACATATCCTAGATAATACATACGATAAAAACTATAAAGTTGCGGTGAATTCTATAAAAAAGAATAGGCCCGAACGCTTTCACCAAATTGTGTTGATAACGGAAGGTGCGAAAAATAAATTATTTCAGAAACACTTACACCAGACACCTCCACCAAAGATGTAACGGTTAGTTTTGTCCGTGACAATATAGACCACTGCATTTTCTCTCTAGATAAATAGCTCCCAAGTTCTCTGCCTGAAACTCACCCGACTATAAAAAGAGGATCGATAAATATAATTTATAATTCGATTTAGTTGATATGAAATAATTTATAACACTAACTTATATCCAATCAATATAGCACATATAATAATAAAACACAATTAGATTCCAATAATTTCTATTTATTATATTCATGAAAAGATTAACCCGCATGCAATAAATTTCAACACCAATTCTCAAATAACTACCACGTAACATTTAAATAGTTCATTAATTCAATAGCTTTATAAAAATTAATTCAAAGCAAATAAAATTAGGTAGAAGAATTAATTTAATATTTAATGTGTTTGAGATTTTCAAAGTAATTACATAAATATAAAATAATTAGACTTAAATTTATTAGAATTCATTTCGACAACACGATTAGAACTTCAGTTTAGTTTTTAAGTTCAAAAAGTTTTACTTTCACCTGCCGCTCCCGGGGTAGAAACACAGCATTTATTTGGCGGCTGCCCCTACCTTTCACTTTCGCCGGCTGTCTGTTTTCCAACAAGTGTCCGGCGCAGGTTGTTACTATTTTCATTGACTTAACCAAAACAGGATCGTAATTTGTCTATCACTACTATACTGCTTTTTATATTTTATTCAGTTTGTAACATAATTTGCTCTTGCATGAGATTCAGGATTGGGTCAGGAATTTGTTTGTTCTAATTTTTATAATTAAGTACACAATTTCTAATATGATAAACACACAAGGTCAATAACAAGTTTAAATAGTTAGGTTTATTGTTCTAGTTATTTATAACTGCAAATATATGACTTGAAGCGCGATTTTTAAATGACACAATAATGTTGATTCTAAATATAATTCATAATTGTTAGGCTGATCCAATTCTCTTCTTCCATTTCAAAAAAGTTAAAGCAAATAAAGAGTGACAAACTAAATATGATTTTCGTATACTTTAAATTTTACTATAAAGCTTTCAGAACAGATCGTCACTGGCTGCGATCATTCTCGCTGACCAAAAGGAATTGACTAGGTCTTATTTCATAATTGAAGCTTTGGACTAGCGCGATTGGGTTCTCGCAGCCATCCAAAGACAACACGAAAATTGCGGCTCTTGGATCATTAGCCTGGATGGCTCATTTGATGCAAATTTTCTGGGAAGGAAGCTGTTCCTAATGGATCCGTTGAGCTGTGGCTTGTTGCCTAAGCCGATGGTTTTTGACGGTGTCTGTCGTAAAAAAGGCGGAGTTTGAAAGAAGACTCTGCTACAAAATGTCTAGGAAGGTTATACTTCTGACCAATCAAAAGTCTCTTCCTGATACGTTTAATGATCTTCCTGATACGAAAATTTAAGGATCAAAGTTGCATTCTTTTGTTGACAGTTATCTAGTGAAAATGCAAGTGGTGGTAATTTATAATAGGCGGTGGTCACATCAGCGGTGGAAATAGCAGCTTGATGCGGCCAAAATATCAAAGTATCTCGTAGAAAAACGCCATTAAACTAATATCCAATCAGATTGTTAAGCACGAAAAGGGTAAAAAGCTTAACAAACATTCAGAGAATTGTGGTAGGATGAAATATCCTGTCCAAACTTGCATAAGCCGAAATAAGAAAAATATACGTTAAACGGTCGCCTTCTTTCGTTCATTAAAAACTAGACATCGTAAATTTTAAATACGACAATGCACTTGTGCATAGATAAAACAAGTTGATTGTCGTTTCGGCAAGTACAAAGATTTTGACGTGATCATATGCCGCTCGCTTCTTATTGGTGGGCAACTGGCCTGGTGTTTTTATTTGTATAGATGTGTGTAGGTTTGTAGAAGCTGTCGGCCTCATCCATTTTTCCTAGCATTTAAATTTTTATTTTAACGTATTACGATTACATCTTGGATCATGTATATATTTTCTTCTTAATTTAAGTAATTTACTATGATTAATAGATAGATTAATATATATTAGATTATATTTAATTATATATATGATGAATTAGATTAGTCAAATTAGATATATTGTTAGAAGATTTCTCATTTAATTTATGATTTATTAAGGAATTGCTTATTGCGATTATTAATTAATTGAATTAATGAGAGTCCGATATCAAGGTTTTGTCTCATTCCTTCCTATAAAAAAACTATTGCTAGCCCATTACATCCATTTTCCCACTCTACCTGCTGTTGCAAAAGAGCATCTCTCATTGGAGTTCACACGGATCCACCTGATCTCGGCCAAGTTGCCTTGAATGAAGCGACTCTTCTACTGTCCTCCTCTGCTTGTAGCCCTTTCTAATTCACAACCCTTATCTACAAAGTTCAGGAGTGAGACTAGTTCATGCAAGCATAGATATATCACGATATGTATTTGGTGATAGATATATCACCAAATACATATCACAGTACAATACTCGTTCTCCAAGCTGCTCCAGATATGAATATAGTTTTAGACGAGCCTGAGTAGTGACGTCAGTAGGAAGAACTTCAAAGGTTTCTTCTGTAAATTCGTAGTTGACTAGTATTGCATCATTAATAGGAAGATTTCTATTAAAGTTTAAGACAGGACTGATAAGAAGTTGATAGGGTTCGTGAGGTTGATTTACAATAACTTCTCTCAGCTGATTCTCTCTCTGACCCCACATTGCAACTTCCCGGACCATATGCTTCTGGTTTGTTGGTCATATCTCCGATACATTTTCCAGTTGGAAGATCATGTTCACCTTCTGGATATACATATATCACCGAATCCATATCATAGTACAATACTCGTTGTCCAAGCTGCTCCAGATATGAACATAGTTTCAGACGAGCCTCAGTAGTCTCATAAGCAGGAAAAACTTTAAAGGTTTCTTCTGTAAATTCTTAGTCGACTAGTGTTTCTGATTCTCTCTCTGACCTAGTTTTTCCCCAAAAAAAATTAAGCATGAGCTTAGCCAAAGACCTGAGACCAGAGTTGCTTACAATTTCAGTAGACTTCCAATAAATATGCGCTGTACTCTGAAAATATTCAATATACTCTTGACGTCAGGTATCGGATGCACAAGCACAACTATTTCGGCATCCAGATGTTTGTTGTTTGACTTTGATGCTTGTAGCTTCTCTTTATCTAATTGTCATACATCAAACATCCAGATCTCATATATTTCCAATACTTTGTAACATAATGAAACTACTTTATTCTCTGCGTCTGTACCCATGTAGATTTTAATGCTCGTTCCTTATCGTTATGATTGCACTTTTCATTCGACATTTCTTTACCGCCAGAACGACAAAGCACAAATATTAGCTGATCGTTCATTTTGACTGGCAACACAGGATGATATAGAGCATTTGAAGGATGAATTTTGCATTTTATTAATCCGCTTATTGCTGTAAATATAGAGACAGCCATTTGTCTGCCAGTCTTGAGGATTATCGATTGGCTATTTGCCACATTTACTCAAGGGTATAGTGAACAAATTTCTGTATATTCAATTTTCTCCCCAGGTTTCACTATGTAATAAGTTTTTGTATTACCACATCGACCTTCATAAAAAGCATTGCGTGCTACTAGTTGTGCATGATGATCTAAAGTCTTTGCTAGCTCTGGACAGTTTAGAAGTATGTTTGCAAACTTACAATCCAAACACTCAATTACTTTGTAGCCAAGCTTCTGAAGTCGAGTTCTTGTTGTTTGTGCAGATTCAAATAATGACACAAAAGTGTCTGGAGAATCCTTATATATATATAGATTTGTCTCGGTTTACGTTGAAACATTGAATGCAACCATGATAAAAGCAACCCATAAATTGAAATGCTTGGTAGGTTTCTTCACAATAACCATCAACTAGTATAGCAGCTAGTTTTATTTACTTTCCAGCATGATGATTTGTTATATTTCTATTATTTTCTTCGTAAATGAGTAATTTAATTGATGATCAATATGTTAACGTCGCTTACACAGTATTCAACAATTTCAGTTCCTAAATTGACTAGCTTCGTAAAAATCGCTTTAGTTAGCACACTTCGCTTCTTAGCTAGCTCATAACAAATTCAGTAGTTTCATGTTTAATTAGCTTAACAGCTACTTAGGTCAAAATTTATTATATTTACGCAACCATCGATTACTGTAGACACGCACGACTATAATCGCTCGGAAGAATACAAGCACTTCTGGATCCACAGTAGTGGGTTTTTAGGGTTAGGGCAAAGGGTTATCTAAATTTAAATTTTCCAATTTTCTGAAAATCATATCAACATGATTTATTAAATAATTTGTTCCACTATAGTATATGTAACCACTATATCTGGTTCTACTCCATATGCAGAAATAAAATAAAATATTGCGTTAAAACTTACTAAGAGAGCAGACAAATTAGCATATGTTTGTTTCTGCATTAACATCGTCATTTCATTAGCATTTCTTAAATATTTGCTGATAGATAAAGTATATAATATCTATAAACGACAGACTCTTAACATAAATTAAGCTTTACAGGGTTTAACCGATAGCATGTTAATAATCTATTCGATTAATTATATTGTTAAGCAAGGTCTATTAAAAACCTGTATCATTTATAATTATGTAGTTCGATATCTTTATAGAATATCACTCATATATTTTATTATGCGAATAATATTAACTAAGAGATATAACTTGAAAACGAATATTATTTTATTACTATAAAGTATACTTTTCGATATAATTGCACTATTTAGAATATTAATAAGCATTAATAAATTTATATTTTACACATTAACATAATATACTTGTATATGTTAGTCCAATAAATAATTTGTGGAGACTCACTTCTAAATATTTTCCTCGATTTTTTTGTGCATCTGTTTTCTGCCTTTTTTATTTCTCCTTATTTTATATGTTTAACATCTCTACGCAGCGTTATGTTCTATATAAAAACTTCAATTTTATAGGTCCAATTTTAATGTCCATATTGGTTATGTTTGAATGTTTGAATAAAAAACCAATAGCAGGTGTTTTTTATTTGTTAGTTGCAAAGGACACATGCGGTAGAACATGTTTGACACCAAGAACCTGAAGACGTACTTGGCAGTATTTAAAGCAGCATTTGGAGAGATGAAATTCATTAAAACAGTTAAAGTGAACAAAACAAATATTGAAACCATAGAATGCAGATGTGCTTCTTTACACAAAGTGATCTTTAATCTGCTTTTGGATGACATTCGAATGGAGCGATCGTGTATGGACTGCTTGTAAAAATGCGTGCTTGTTATGCAAAGCAACATTATCCAATGTAGCATGTACCATTGAAAGTAATTACTTCATGAAGGACTATATTTCTACCAACCATGTGGACAAGACGCGAAAGCTTGTGTAAATTTGTTATCGGCTGAACAGCCTCATACTGAGTAGATAAATAAATAGAGCAATTTATAATAATCATTAGTGAATTAAATCGTGAGAACAAGAAAAAATGTCCCCGCATATTCAAATGCAGTAGTTGGCTTCATAACAGAAACAGTGATGAAGAATGTATGTAAGTAGTATTTACTTCTAGTAGTAAGACCAAATTTTAAATAAATAGGTGCACTACTTCGAAAATATTGATTATTAGGAATTTTTTAAGAATTGATTTAAAAATTGAGACAGGGTAGACACGTATCTCTGGCATAGTGGTAGCTGTCGTCAGCACCCTCTCATCTCACTACAGGCGTAAGATATCACTACACCGAATTATGAGTTTGGCATTCTATCATTGCGCTATGCCTCTATCTTAAACCAATTCTTCAAATTTTCATTTAAATTTGCAAGTATATGTAAAGTTGCATATATTAAACGTTATTAGTTGTGTAATGCATTTAGTATAATGCATTTTATCAGCTGTATTAAAGTATTTGGACGAAATACCACATTTATAAGTTGAGATAAACTCTTAAAGTATCTGTCAATGAAGAGCAAGGGATTTTAACAATCAAAGTACGCCTCGTATACTCTTCCACTAGGGTTTTCTCTGAGAAACATCGGACCATCCTCAAAGATTACCAAAGTTGTCACTACAGTGATTTTAAACGAAAGAGGAATTTTAACAATCAAAGCTAAACCTCTTAGGTAATACCTGTAGTTCATCTACAGTATTAGAGTAACGTTCTCGTACGATATTTCAATGAAGAATGTAAGTAGTATTTACTTCTAGTAGTAAGACAAAATTTTAACCAGATGGGTGCACTATTTCGAAAATATTGATGATTAGGAAGATTATAAGAATTGATTTAAAAAGCTGGACACGTGTTTCTTGCATAATGGTAGCTGTGTCAGCACTCATCTGACTATAGGCGCAAGATATCACTACACCGAATTATGAGTTCGGCGTTCTATCATTGCGATATGTTTAATGTATGCAACTTTGCATAGACTTGTAACTTAAAAGGAAAATTTTAAGCATTGGTTTAAAACAGAGGCATAGTGCAATGATAGAACGCCGAATTCATAATTCGGTGTAGTGATCTCTTGTGTCTCTAGTGAGATGAGAGGGTGCTGACTACAGCTACCACTAGGCAAGAAACATGTGTCTACCCTGCCTCAACTTTTAAATCAATTCTTAAAAACTTGCTAATCATAAATATTTTCGAAATAGTGCACCTATCTATTTAGAAACAATGATATTCTGTAACATGTCATACATAATACATTTATTCAAATTATCCGTTATTCGCACAAAAAAGTAATATCTCAGAATTAGCACTTGTCAGGTATATATATAAATTCTGTAACCAGATGTTTTGTTTGCACAAAGTTCTGTATATCCTTTCTATGCTAGTTTGAAGACAGTTTTTTTTTATATTATGCATTTTTGCTAATTGCAACTGACAATTTTTATGGTTCCCTTAATTTACAATCGTTTTTAACGGTTATTCTTATTTAGTTTAAACTTTTTTTAGTTTTTCGAACTCCTAGCCATCTAAAGTTATCCACTAGTACTTTCAATACATAAGGAGCTTATGTACGTTAAGAATTTGGTTATAAATGACTAAACATAGCCTAAACAACGAGGCGCAATGCTGAATTAGTGATTTTCGTAATTTCTGCGAGCATTTCACGTTTTCTCGAAGTCACAATTCACAATGAAATGTCCAGGCCTATCTTTTGATGAAGGAGCATTTATCGCGGCCTTAAGAGCGCTTTGCTATAAGCGCCAAAATCAATATTAATTTTTAATCACTTTTAAAATAGATCTATAATGAAGTATACAACCAATAATTAAGTATTATACAACGCATGTGCAGAATCTTTCTATTCTTCTCCTTTTCTTTTTCTCGTATATACATTTTTAACTCTCCCCTCAGCCCCTAATCGTCTCTTCGATACAACCAAGAGAAGACCGGCGGCAAGAAAGTAATGTAACCATACACATTGACGAGCCATTGACAGAAAGTTGAAAGTCCTTAAAAAAGTGTTTCTATATTTAACTAGAGTATTTCTATGTTTAATAGCTTGCTTTTGGAAAGAAAAGTAGGTGTGATGATATCAACTCTCTATGGCATCAACGTTACAAATGTAAGTAGTCCTATATATGTAGCTTCCGAGAAAATGTTTACTAGTAAGAAAAATCAGTTGAAATGGCAACAAAAGATGTAAAAGCCCAGAAAAGAAAGAATGATGAGTTCTATTTACGGTTAGGATTTACTTATACTGAGAATACAGACGACCCTGCTCCAGTAAGTAATATGTTCGGACATTTTGTCAACGAATTCTATGAAACCATTTCTTTTAGAACGTCATTTTGAAACGAAACGCCAACACCTAATAAAAAAGGATGTATAGTATTTTGAACGACTGTTACATGATCTTCGGAGCACAAAAAATACTATCTGGTAAAGAAAAAAATTAAAACGCCTTAAAAGCTTCTTACGAAGCAAGCCTTCTCATTGCCAAAAGGTCATTGTATTGGTGAAAATCTTATCCTTCCTGCGGCAGTAGAAATTGTCTGTTGCATGTTTGGTGAAAAAGAAACTGCAAGCGTCAACAAAATTCCATTGTCAAACAGCAATGTTTCTCAGAGAATTAGCGATATGGCGCATAACACAAAAGAACAGCTGATTCTATACATTGAATGTAGCCCTTGGTTTGCCATACAACTCGACAAAACAGCAGATGTCGCCGGTCTAGCACTTGAAATATTTCAAGGTGACGTATTTGAGGAGCTACTATTTTGTAAGCCACTTACAATTTCTACAAAGGGTGAAAATATTTTTAAGATGATTTATAATGTTTTACAGAAAACAATCTCCAGGGCAAAAGAACTAACTGAAAACAACAACTGTGTACAGTTTAAAAGGATGAATTTGTTTAAAAAAAATTAGCAATCCATCTCTGCAGTTGCCGATGTCAAAAATCTAATTTCCCTTCACCTAAAATCACTGCAAGCCTACATGAGAGATTACTTTCCGTCACCAGACAAGACAGTGGACTGGATGGATTCGTGGTCCATTCTCTTTTGATGCTAGAGAAAACCTTAGCAACTTGTATTGCAATATTTTGTGATTTAACTTCTTGACTGGTATTGAAAAAGAACACAAATAACGAGCAGACATTGTTGTGAAGTACCTTCTGGGGTACACGACAACTTACTTGTGCGAAAAACGGTCTTTAAGTTTAACTTACCTGATCAACAAGTATAGAAACAAGCTTAATGTTGAGGTTGATTTACGGCTGAATTTGACAACCCACTGCTTTTCGCACATTACATCATTGCATTGGTTTACCAGACCAAAGATTAACAACTGCACTACCACCTAGGCTGTTTAATCAATTTGAAAACTTCTATGTTATATGCGCATGTAGTATGGTATGACACATTAACACATTATAATAAAACATAAGTGTTTTTATGGGAAGTAATATCATAGTTAATGATGCACAAAAAGGGATCAATCTTCAAAACGACATCAATCTTCTTAGTGATGTTCCAAAATCAATATTAATTTATGCGCTAATGATGTCGGATCTTTTTTAGATTCTTGATCGAACCTATTGCTGTAATTAGGATAACCATTACTTTCCAACCAAATCGTACGTGCGTTGAATTCACAATGTCAGGATGTGTCACTTCGTGATTTTTGACTCATGAAATGGCATGTCCTAAGTTCTAAATTTGTTGTGAAGTAAATATTGTACAAATTAATTAAGTACGCTTTTTTAATGTCATGTGTTACATGTATCTCAAAAAGTTTGCTGCACCTTTCAAGTAATTTTTTTTTATCAATAATTCTATTAGCTTGAACGATCAAAAATTCATTTCTCATTTATCAAGAAATACGTTTTATGCATCAAATGAATTTGTTTCTGCCAGGTCTTGTTTAGTCTTCTTGATAACTTGGTTAGAATTTCATATTTTTATTTTATTAGGAGAAAATGTTTTTTGTTAACAATGTGTCTTGTTCCATTTTTGACATCAACGTTTTGTTTCAACTTTGTGTACAGATATCTTTAATGGGTCAAAATATCGCCGCAATGTTTTTCGGGTAGAAGTTTCTTGTATTTAACATAATCAATATGATAAGAATTTATTCATACAAAATTTTCAAACATTCTAAAGCAAAACCTAACAGTTCCACTTGTAATCTATTTCTACGTGTACAATTTGCTGAAATATAAAAGAACCATTACAAGTGATATCGGTAGGAATTCCAAGTCATAGAAATAGACGACTTACACCAAAAGATGGAATCTAAATGACGGGTGGCTAGCTTGATGTATTATGATATTCGTTTTCGCTACATAAAGCGCGCGGGATTTTGGCGACACAACCTTCTCTAAGCATTAAATCCATCCGTCTCATAAAATAATAACTATTGGAACAAAGATAGACACAAAAAGGCCAAAGTGAACCTAATGCAAACGGAATATTAAATTTTCTTTTATGATTTCCATTGTACATATTGCATGTATAGTTAATATAAAATTATGTAGCTGATGGAAAACTGTATTATATTATATTGTAACGTGGAGATTTGTCCACGTTTCTGTTAAGTTTGAGAGTAGATAAATTGAACATGCAATACTTATAAAAGATAAAAGAAATTCAAGACGCATAGAGCTGTGAAGAGTTGTTAAACGTGTTGTTTGCTAGTGGAAAGCCCGACAAGTAATAATTAACATTTCGAGATTCATTCAAGCTTCTAGTTCTAAAGTAAAATATAGCGTGAATACGTTTTAAAAGCATCTTAATTAGTTCAGAATTACAGTATAGAAATAGATTAAGTTCCGATGGAACTAGAGTGTTTCCGAGGTGTTTAGCGTTCAAATTATCTGAAGAAATAAATATTTAAGAGGTGTGACTTAAAAAAGTCAGGGGCAGGGTAAGAACAATAAGCTAAGTGAGCTATGACAGTGTGTAAGGGAGCAAATAAATTTTACTGCTAATTTATTGATAATAAAAGAATGGACGCTATGTGGGGTTTATTAGTATAGGTACCAGAAGTACATCTGATTTGATTGACCTCAATTACAATAAAAAATAATTAACCTGACAGTATAGACACTTAAGTGGAATACATTGACTAAATGTAGGGGAATAGCGAACATTCTAGAATGTGTTAATTATGTACAAATTAATCATGACAGAAAATATGCATATCGGTATGTGGAAGGGGATCAGTATGTATAAAACCGATGCCCAGGTCTAGTACAGGGATAGTAATTGTAGTAAAATAATATTAGATTAATAATTAAATAAAAAAATAAATTCACGTCTAATTAAAGTGTGATCATAAACTTATTAAGTATTTTATTATGCAATCATCTAATGTAGCGCTGTACTTAGCATTCATATTTTTCATTAGGAATAATTCAGATAAATTAACTTGAGTGTAAGTTTGATGAATAAAGTAAAGTGTAGTGTAATTAGTAACAAGTTAGTTGATCAAGGCAAAGCCAAAACAAATACAAATAAGTAATTAATATAATAGTGTGTTACTCTAAAATAATAAATTAATAGTTTGTGTACAGCGGCAAAATCTGTAAGTAGCTACTTTACCATTTCTGTGATGTAACTGAACAAATCAAAAACTCAGTTTTGTTAAAGTGTTGATTTATTTTATTTATTGCAAGACGTTGACTACTTTATTTTACGCATGGGAATGAATCAGCATATCACTGGATTGCAGGTAAACATTTTTAACAAACAATACAATTTATTTAAGTTTAATGACTGTTTCATTTCTGCTACCTGAATTCTTAAGGCTTATGACTATCATTGAGGATTGACGTTATCAGTAATTACTCAGCCACGAAAGGCACAATCAAATCTAAACCGTCCGTCCAACTTAGCGATGGTCCGGCCTAGTATTTTATTCTAAACTAAATGGACTAATTGGGTGATTTAGATTAGATCTTTCCGTATCAATTATTCAATGAATAACTTTGTTAGAAGTGACTAAACTAAAGTGCTATCTTATAAAATAACAAAGGAGTTCGGTTACATACAATTGTGAGCAGGGGATTGTTACGTTAACCCATATAAAAGTCCCCTGTCACCTATGTCACGTCGGAGAGAACAACCCTCCGCCCTAAAAAATACGTGACAATATAAATTGCATTCCCTTTGGAGTTAGATAGTACAATAAAATTTATAATAATATACTAATAGTTTGAAATCATTATGTTAAAATAATTTTGATGAGTCACTCAGAGACTTAGTTTTCAGTACTTAGAAAATATGTCATCTATATTTGGTTCGTTAAACGAAATATAAAATTATTATTGCGCAAACAGTACAGATTTACCAACATCACTTGTTGATAAATCACTTATTGGTTTTTAGGCAGGAAATAAATATAATTTCTACTAGAATCAGCAATCCAGTATGAATCACGACAGAATTATCAACAATAATAAATGGTGCAAAAACCGTTCAAAATTGGAATATCAATTGATAATATTAATGATAATAAGGAAACCAGAATTCCAAATACTGCATTTATTAAAAAAATTAATTAATAAGATAAATTAGTTCACATGTTTCAAAGCAACAATCGCCCCTCTATCAGAACAGTAACAAAGATTATTGTTACAAAAGAAAATAATATAAGGAAATAAATAGATTCTGCTGTTGTTGTTTGGCACTCAAACAAAAGATATGTGATTAACACAAATCCAAAAGAATTTTTGTACTTCTAATTTCAAATTAACATTTGATCATTCCAAATGTTGAAAGATTCTTCAAGTAAATTTCCTAAGTTAATGCATTGTACTAATCTTCAATATTGACTTAGAATTCATTTAAATTATTAAAAAAAAGAAAATATTGAACAAATTTTTCGATTTATGATTCGATTCTTTGATTTAAATGAAACTTAGATTTTCTGATTGAAATGATAAAATTATAATAGTGTATCTCAATTTGAATTTTACCAACACATGATATGTTTTGAATTTATTAATTAATTATGTTTCAATGTAAACATTCAATAAAATTTGATATTGAATGAAGCATTTAATGGAAACTTATTTTGAAGAAAAATATTTTTTTTTTATTTAATTAATTCAATAATTTAAAGTATTGCTAAGATAATAATTTGTTTGAACGTTAATCAAATTCCTTTAATTATATTTTCTCTCAAGGAATATATACTTTTTTTCTAAGTGTTTAAAGACGTACCATTTCTTGCAACTTTGGATTACTTGTCTATTAGAATTTAAATAAAAATCTAGATTATTTTCTAAAAAGTGTATAGCAAACGACTTGTATCACTATTGTTTCTAATGGCTCTAAAATATTCTAAAATTCTTCTCTGAAATGTTCTGTTTGTTAGTCCAATATATATTTTAACACAAGTTTTGTAAGATGTATATATATACCACCAGGCAGTAACTAGTTTTTTTCGGGCCCTGGGTAAGAATTTATAATTGGGCTTCCAACAGTATTTATTACGAATTAAATAAAGTTTCAACGTGTAGCCACCCAATGCGTGATCAAAAACAGATCTCCAATTCTATGAATGTAGAAAGTTATTTTAGTTGAACTATTCTTGCCTTCATTGCTGCGAATTAATCAATCAATAAATAATCAAAATTAATTCAATCGATATTATGTGACAGATTGTATAGAATCTCGTGTGCTATGGTTGATCTTAAATGAGTTTTAACTATTTTAATTTGAACATATTGGGAGAATAGATATCGTTGCAATGTCACAACCAGAAATTAAGAAATTAATTGTAATAGTTGTTCTTAAT
>WYDF02283137.1:0-16926 GCA_009867245.2 Adranes taylori | reverse complement strand
AGCAATAAACATTAAATATAAGGATTGTCCTAATGAAGAATCAGTACCGGATGGAGGAAAATTTTTCCGCAGCCACTAAAAACGAAGTATCAAATTCGCTGAATTTTTTATCTATCTGTCCGGTTTTACTACGCGTTATCGTCATTGTAAGAAAGTTAGATCAAGTACTTAGATCATGTCACACTAGAAAATTTGAATGGCAATGGAACTTTTGGCTCAATTTGATTCATTCTTAAAGGAACATCTAAAGAATTCTGGGAGACCGGATAGCGGTAAACAAATTATTTTTTGTCTACAGAGTATGAAGAAGTGTTACGAGTCAGAACTGCAGACAAGTTTTATCTGCCAATGTAACGACAGCTAAATATTTCTCCATAAGTGTGGATTCAGCACCCGACATTTCACATGTTATGAGATTGTTATGAGATATGTCCAAGAATGTGAAATACCAACAAACGTATTCCTAACATGAGTACCAAATATTGGACATAAATCCAAAGAATTGTACACTGAAACAACTAACACCTTGGAATCTCTTGAAGTTAATTTATACGATTGTAGTGACCAGGCGTACGACAATACTGCGAACATGTTAGGAACTAATATCGGTCTCCAAGCAAGAATAAATAATGTATAGAAATTTGCCGAATATATGCGCTGTTCAGTGTATTATCTGATTCTAGTTGGAACTTTGGAGGCTATTTGTTGTAATGAATCTACAAATAATTTTGCATTTCAGCAAGAAATCTACAACTTCTTTTCAGGCCCCACAATGCGTTGGGAGAAACAAAAAAGCACCAAAGGGCCAGTCGTCCACAAAATGGTCATGCAGAGATGATGCCTGTAAGGGTTTCTTGAAGTCTTGGAAAGATATTCACGATAGTCTGAAATGAATCTCAAATGACAGTTCAGAGAAGGCGATTACGAACGCAGTTGCGGATTAATCAAGAGAATGATTAGACTAGAAACTGGGTTATCACTGTTTTTATAATTCCTCAATTTAATTTATTTTATCTTTCCGTGTGAAGTTGACACTATATGAATAGGAGGACAAAGCGCTGAATGGTAAGAAGAACTTCGTCACTGCACTTCACCAGAAAGAGAAAGCGACGATGATGAAGAAGTTCTGTTCGGTGTTAAGGATGTTTTACAAATAAACGTATTTCTTACAAACGTGGATTGATTAATCTTGGAATCGGATCATCGAAAATATGCGTACGACAGAGTGTTCAAACATTTCTTCGTTCTCTTTAAACTTCGCGATAGCATAAGCGGTGATTTGATTCAGCCTATAGGCGGCACATTTGTAAATCCGTCTCTGTAGAGAATTAGTATTGAAGTCAACATTGCGTTCTGATAGATTCCTGGAAGTTTCTGATAGATTCCTGAAGATTCCTGGAGTTCTTGTCTGTTATTTTTGATTTATTAAATTATAATATTGAAAAAATTACTTAGACATAAATGCCACCAAACCGAAAAGTAATTTTTCTTGAAAAGGCACGTAAGTTGTAATAGGCATATTGTACATAGCCTATAGCTTTCAACAGAGTCGATAAATGGGATAAATCATTCAACAGACATTCATTAGCTAATTCACATACTAGAAAACCAACGAACAAATAAATCAAGAATTGATAATTAATTAATATAATTCAAACGAAGAAAAGTTATACGATGTATAATCGCAGAGAGTTTTTTTGCACGAACATTGAACGGAGCAGAATAATGTTGTGAACATTGAACCCTGTATATAGAAAGTGATAGAAGAGAGAGATGTAGCAACCACTAGTACAGAACATTTAGCGCTTGCTTGCATTTTGGTGGTCCTTTTGTTTTCTTTGTTTTGTTCGCAAAGAAAAGGCATTAGCATCAGAGAGGATTAAAAGTGCTCGATAGGCTCCTAGCACGTGTGTGCATTTAGGTCGTTTGTTATTCAAGTTTTGCTCACTCAACACTGAATGAGAAGTAAAAAATTGTATATGCTTGAGAAGAGAGATGTTTTCATAATGTTCTCTTTACGGCCTCTTGGCTTTCAGGCATGTCTGATTAACTCTGCGTTCGTTGACTTCGTCTGGCCGACAGTTCGATGCTATCATATTTCCAACAAACAATTCTTAATGGGTTTAATGAACCTTGCGTTCATTGCTCTAGACTTTCAAATTTTCCTATTTTATCCAACAAACAATTCTTAATGGGTTTAATGAACCTTGCGTTCATTGCTCTCAACTATCAAATTTTCCTATTTTATTCGCAAGAAGCGTTACTGTCCATGTAAAAATAGCCACTACCATCCTGGATTGGTTGGTTCAACATTGGAAGAGGGTAGCCGTTTGCGAGCTCGCTTGCGCGTTCAATCTGATTTGAAGAACATTTGATGATATCATAGGATCTCGACGGAGATACAATGCGAAATTGTTCTTTTAGATTCCTAACGTATTGAAGACCATCTCTTATTGGTAGAAGCTTTTCATTTCCTAAAGATTGTGAGTCAAAGATACGATCAGTGAGTCAATTTCACCGACCACACTAATGAGTCAAGTTTGCCCCGCCCCCCCCCCCCCCCCCCCATTTCGTTCGACAACGTACTATCAACTTCACCAAAATTCACACACGTGCTTGACAATTCCTTCATCAATTCTTTCAGAAGATTACTTATATAAAATATCAAATGTCATTTTCATAACAAGTTCGCTAATATTTTATCGTTGAATTTCATTTAAATGGAGAGAAGACATCCTCACGATTTTGCATTGTATTTAGTGTGTAGGTTAGGTTCGTACGTTCGGAAACTAAACAATAGCCAAATTCTTATCACACACTTTACCAGGGGCGTCGTATAAGTCGGTTTGTGCAAAAAATACAAAAAGCGCAACCGCAACCTAAATCGCAACCGATCTTGAGAGTGTGTTTCAACGTGAGTCCTGTAACTACTTTTATTTTGAGGAATGTCGGTTTTTTATACACTATTTTAATACATTTACAGTAAAATTAAAAAGAAAACAATGTTTAGTTATTACACTTACTGAAGGATCCTCGTATTTCTGATACTGTTGTTCTAACTGCCTGTATCTCACCGACGGATAACTATCTTTTCCGGTGTTGCTTTTTGTGTTGTAATGTTGGTTATTATAAGAATTTTCAGACATTCCGGCTAATACCTTTCCTGTTCAATATAAATATAAAAGTAATAAGCATAAACATAATTTAAAATATAAAACACAAAATAAAATATACAAAATAATTTTCCAATTTTATTAAAATCATATGTAAAAAATAGTGCGTAATTTGAAAAAAATACATAGCAAACTCATATGAAAAAGCTGTACAACAAACACGATATGATTATTAACAAAATTAACATGTTAAATTTAACAATTTTGATTTAAATTTTTATATAAACTTGAATTTAAATTTAAATTTAACGATCTTAACATTTTAATACAATTTTAAGTTTATATAAAAATTATGTTAAAATTGTTAAATTTAACATGTTCATATTAAAAGATATGAAAATAAAAAAGTGGAAGGTAATATAAATTTAAAATTTAATAATTACAAAATTTTTGATAATTTTCTTTAAAGTTTAGTTGCAGTAAGGTGTAGTTAAATTTAAATTTAACGATCTTAACATTCTAATAAAATAAAATTATTTTCATTGCTACAACTGAATTTAAAAAAAAATATTTAAATTCAAATTTTTATTTTCGTTGCTACAAATAAAATTTTGAAAAATATTTCTATCAAGATTTCTTTTAAATTTATTAAATATTTATGTTCATTACTTCAACAAAAATTGTTCAAAAAGATAATTTAAATCAATATTTTAATTTTTGTTGCTACAAGTAGAATTTTTTAACAGATTTCTATCAGAATTTGCGTACTTAGTAAATTTTATATTATTTTACTTAATTTTTCGTTATTATTTAATATCAATTTTTTTTTTGTTACAACTGCTTTAAAAAGATTTCCATCAAAATTTTCGTAATTTATCTTTATTTTAACTTTATCTTTTAATATCAACATGTTAAATTAAAAAGTGAAACTAAATTTAAATTTAAGTTTATATAAAAATTTAAATAAAAATTGTTAAATTTAACTTGTTGATATTAAAAGATATGAAAATAAGAATGTGAGAGTTAAAATTTAATAATAACAAAACTTTTGATAATTATCTTTAAAGTTTAGTTGTAACGAAAATAAAACTATAAATTTAAATTTTTATTCTTTTAAATTTCGTTCTAATGAATCTGGTAAAAAGAAAATAGAATTAAAATAAAAAAATGTTTTAAATGTTGTTTAATTATTTTTAATTGAATTTAAATTCAATTATTTTTAAAACATTTTAGTTTAAAGTTTAATATTAGTTTAACAAGAAATGAAAATTTAAATTTAATTTTTGTTTTTCTAAAAATTTTAGTAGCAACGAAAATAAAAATAAAAACTTTAAATAATTTTTTTTTAAATAGATTTATATCAAAATTTTCGTAATTGTTTTATTTTAATTTGTTTTAACTTTTTTATTTTACTATTTTTTAATATTATACTAAATACTGAAAAATAACCATAATACCTAAATTTAACAACAATATTATAAGAATTTTCAGACATTCCGGCTAATAACTTTCCTGTTCAATATAAATATAACAGTAATAAGCATAAACATAATTTAAAATATAAAACAAAATAAAATATAAAAAATAATTTCCCAATTTTATTAAAACCATATTTAAAAAATAGTGCGTGATTTGAAAAAATATATAGCAAACTCATATGAAAAAGCTGTACAACAAACACGATATGATTATTAACAAAATTACTAGAAACTAACAATGAACGGAAATAGATATTAAATATGATATTATGGTAGACGGTGAGGTTTTTGCGCCGAGTTCACATGCCGCTCTGTATGCATGGTTACTTAGTTTTCCGATTTATAAAACTTCATGGCTGACGGCACAATGTGACTTCATCAGCAAATTTACTATGGCACCAACATGTATCGTGCAAATTATTGGAATTACTACTCGAACGATACCGTAAATGTGAATAAACCTGTCGCAATCGCGGTACGAGACTTCGACTTAAAGTGCCAGACGTCAAGCAGGCTTAAAATCTCGTTCAGTAATTTATTTATCAACTAGTCTAGTTAGTTCGCGCAGATTACAATTGTGGTTATTTTCGTTAACCGTACCCGTTACCGATGTAACTGGTGCCATAACTTCAGTTATTTTATAACTTTAGGTTATAAACTACTATTAGTTATTAATTAGATGAGATAATCATTTCGAAACCTACCTTTTGATTATATTCAACACCCTTGAAAAAAGCCAGGCTGCGTAGATGGTCCATTTCTGGCATAGTGCATCATTGTCTAATGGCACTGCACCCTGCTGGGTCGTTTGCTATTTAGAAGTCTTTTATATAATTTACATGTGTAACAATAACAGAGTTCTAACATCTAATTAGACGAAATGAAAACCTAACTGAGACAAATCATTACAGGTGTTAACCCATCTCAACAATTTGAGATCTAAACTTAATTTTTTAACCTAATTGGGTATTATATGCATTCAAAGGGAAGAATTCAAAATGATTACTTAAGAGTTGCGATTCGCGCCACCAGAATTAAGAATATTATCGGAAACTTTTAGTTGGACTTTAATTTCAATGTTATAACGAGTATAGCAATTACGACGATGTTATAGCGAGTAACATCTACTGTAATCCCGGAATTTGCGATGGAGCAGTAGGTATACTACTTTGAAGTGTCGCTTGCGGCGAGGTTATTGTCACTCGGTCTATTATAACCGTTGAAACATAATTGATTCCTGTATTCCGTTGTAGGGACTAACCGTCTGCGGATAACAAAATCTCATCAGTTGTTGCATTGTATTAGGGTCACCAGTTTATGGTAGACGGTGAGGTCTTTATAAATATTTTATTGTAGTAAAACTCATTTAAACAATAACTAAAATTGAAGTAATATATATGTAATCCCAATAAGAACAGTCTATAATTACAACAAATGTCTTAAAAAAGCGGCTCGTTAAAGATGTATGGAAACATTTCACCCATTATTATCAGGGATAATCAGAACCTTCTTTAGTAGGAGCATGACTGTCGCATATTCTGAAAAACACGACTCTGCTCACTAAGCTAGTGACTTAGTGAGCCGAGTTTGTAGATATGAAAGTTCGTCTTATGAATTATTAATTTTTATGCATGCAGCCAGCATTACACTTGTTTTAGATGATGGAAAATAAGGTACATTGGAAATTAAGATACAGTAAAACTACAATAATGAAAATAACTTCTTTATCCTCTTTCTAGTCATGTTGGGTCGCCACTATAACTCTATAATCATATTCCAAAACAGGGATTCATTGTACGATTCAATAATCGGACTTGAACACATTACATTGCCAATTTCCATGCTGGTGTCAGCCCGTTATAGATGATCTTTCGTTTCTTCCAGTGACTCATTAGTTCCTA
Source organism: Adranes taylori (assembly GCA_009867245.2). NCBI lineage: Eukaryota > Metazoa > Arthropoda > Insecta > Coleoptera > Staphylinidae > Adranes > Adranes taylori. The sequence goes on along the minus strand of WYDF02283137.1, from coordinate 10,434 downwards.
CTCTTAATAGTAGCTCTAAATACCATTCGTTTATAATATTGTTTTTGAACCTAACCACAATGTATACAGCGCCATCTGTTGACGCTATATATCATGTATATTGAAATAAATATACTATCAGTTAGGCTGTGTAGAAGACTCGCTGGATGTGTGTTTCTTTTACCTCCTGTATTAACACCTAACGTGTACTCATTGAATTTGAGTTAATTTCCCCTTTACTCTAAGCCTAGATTGGCCTCTGAGTAAATATACAAACTACCACACAACTTATCTTGAACAATACAAAATCAGACCAAGCAAAAATAATGTCACTTACCAATGGCATCTTCTTCGGCAATACCACCAGAATATTGATCATATTGATAATAAAAATTATTTCTTTTAACATTAGTATCTTTACGATCGATATCTTGTATAGATGATCGTCTTATCGGCGTGAAACTCGGATATAGAAAGTAACTCGCCAATCCGGCAGTGACCATCAATCCAACCAAACCCACACTAACTGTTGGTACCACTTCACGACTCAGATAATTATAAATCTGACTGCTGAATGTTGCACTCAGGGGTTGTTTATTTTTAATCGGTGTTGTCAGCTTTGTATTATCTTCATTTCCAATTTTCTCATCAGCGATTGTTGGTTTCTTGCGCTTATTTTTATTCTTTTTTCTCTTATTCGTTGATGAACTGATAGTCGGAGATGGACGTTTTGAAACTTTTTTTGTAGATGTGTTCTAAAATTATGGGACAAGTTTTTATTACTGCTAAAGAATATGCCAATTGTAGTAAAATTTAGTATATAAAATATATAAAAAATAAAACTAATGCAATAGTTAAATATTTAGGAATCTGTATAGTGACAGTTTCATGTAATTTGTGTTTGTGATGCTTCACACAATAAATATATAAAAATATATTTATTCTTAAGTAATTTTTTCTTAAGTAATTTTTCTTAAGTAATCATTTCTTAAGTTTGTTTTCGTCATTCAGAATAAAAAAAATATTATATTTATTAAATAAAGACAAATTCCACTAATAAATAATAGTATTCCAGAAACTCCAATATTTTATTTACCAACTTTTCTAACAATTGTTTCAAACAAAAAATTAGTTCTTTTTTAAAGCTTTGAAATGGAAAATTCCAGTTCAATTAAAATATATTTGGAGCAAAGTTGGAATTTTTTTTTAGTTTTTAATTTAACATGATATTAAAAGATAACAAAGTTAAAATAATTGTAAATTTAAATAATTACGAAAATTTTGATAGAAATCTTTTTAAATATTGTATTTGTAGCAAAAAAATGAAATTTAAATTTTGAAATTAAATAATTACGAAAAATTAAGTAAAATAATGTAAAATTAAATAACTACGCAAATTCTGATAGAAATTTGTTTAAAAATTGTAAAACAAAAATAAAAATTTTTATTTAAATTTTAAACTTTTTGAAAAATTTTAGTTGTAGCAATGAAAATAAATATTTGAATTTAACTTTTATTTTAAAAAAAATTTGGTGGTAGCAACGAAAATATTTTTTTTTTATTAAAATGTTAAGATCGTTAAATTTCAATTTAACTACACCTTACTACAACTAAACTTGAAAGAAAATTATCAAAAGTTTTGTAATTATTAAATGTTAAATTTATTTTAACTCGCTCTTTTTTATTTTCATATCTTTTAATATCAACATGTTAAATTTAACAATTTTGATATAAATTTTTATATAAACTTGAATTTTAATTTAAATTTATCGATCTTAACATTTTAATACAAATTTAAGTTTATATAAAAATTATGTTAAAATTGTTAAATTTAACATGTTCATATTAAAAGATATGAAAATAAAAAAGTGGAAGGTAATATAAATTTAAAATTTAATAATTACAAAATTTTTGATAATTTTCTTTAAAGTTTAGTTGCAGTAAGGTGTAGTTAAATTTAAATTTAACGATCTTAACATTCTAATATAAAAAATATAATTTCAGTGCTACCACTGAATTTAAAAAAATATTTAAATTCAAATTTTTATTTTCGTTGCTACAAATAAAATTTTGAAAAAGATTTCTATCAAGATTTCTTTTAAATTTATTAAATATTTATTTTCATTACTTCAACAAAAAAAGTTCAAGTTTATATAAAAAATTATGTTAAAATTGTTAAATTTAACATGTTCATATTAAAAGATATGAATAAGAAAGTGGAAGGCAATATAAATTTAAAATTTAATAAATACAAAATTTTTGATAATTTTCTTCAGTTTAGTTCCAGTAAGGTGTAGTTAAATTTAAATTTAACGATCATTTTAATAAAAAAAAGTATTTTCCTTGCTACAACTAAAATTTAAAAAAATATTTAAATTCATATTTTTATTTTGTTGCTACAAATAAAATTTTGAAAAAGATTTCTATCAAGATTTCTATTAAATTTAAATATTTATTTTCATTACTACAACAAAAATTTTCAAAAAGATAATGTAAATCAATATATTAATTTTTGTTGCTACAAGTAGAATTTTTGAAAGATTTATATCAGAATTTGCGAACTTATTTAATTTTATATTATTTTACTTAATTTTTCGTTATTATTTAATATCAATTTTTTTTTTGCTACAACAACTTTAAAAAGATTTCCATCAAAATTATCGTAATTTTACATTTATTTTCACTTTGTTATCTTTTAATATCAACATGTTAAATTAAAAAGTGAAAGTAAATTTAAATTTAAGTTTATATAAAAATTTAAATAAAATTTGTTAAATTTAACATGTTGATATTAAAAGAGTAAGTGAGAGTTAAAATAAACTTATAATTTAATAATTACAAAACTTTTGATAATTATCTTCAAAGTTTAGTTGCAACGAAAATAAAAATATAAATTTAAATTTTTATTCTTTTAAATCTCGTACTAAGGAATTTCGTAAAAAGAAAATAAAATTTAAATAAAAAATTTTTTTATTATTTTTTAATTATTTTTAATTGAATTTAAATTCAATTATTTTTAAAACATTTTAGTTTAAAGTTTAATTTTAGTTTAACAACGAAATGAAAATTTAAATTTAATTTTTGTTTTTCTAAAAATTTTAATAAAAATAAAAATGAAAACATTAAATAAATTTTTTTAAATAGATTTCTATCAAAATTTTCGTAATTGTTTTATTTTAATTTGTTTTACTTTTTTATTTTACTATTTTTTAATACCATACTAAATACTGAAAAAATAACCATAATACCTAAATTCGACAACATTTTTTTGAATGTATAAAGTTTCTTGTAATTCTACCTGACGATACGAATAGCAAATCTGGTAGTATCAAGGATTTCAATTATTAAATTAACATTTAAAACTTTTCCATCTTTGCTCCAAAAATATTTTGATTTGCCATTTCAAAGCTTTTAGACAGAATAAATAAGTTGGCTTGAAACAGCCAGCAATTTTTGCAAATAAAATATTGGAGTTTCTAGAACACTATTATTCAATTTTTATTGGTTCTATATTTATTTGTTATTTATAATGCTATATCATCAAGAGTTTTATAAAAGATAATTCTACCTTATCAATAGTTTCCTTAGATTCTCACCTTAAATTTAAATAAAAATATTTATTTTCGTTTAAATAAATTTTTTATTTTTAAAAATTTTTTGATTTAAAAAACTTAAATTTGAAATTAAATGTTTATCTTTTTAAAATTTTTAGTTGCAGCAACGAAAATAAAAATTTAAATTTAAATAACTTAAATTTGAAATTGGAAAAAAAGTTGGAAAAAAAGTTGGTCATTTCGTAGTTAAACTGAAGGATTACTTAAGGCTTAAAGTAAAGCATAGATGCGTAAAGCTTAGATGGTTAAGGTTAAAGTAAAACGATATTACTCAAAATTCGTTTTGATCGACTTTTATAAAAGATAATTCTACCTTATTAATAGTTTCCTTGGATTCTCCATTGAAAAATGCATTAAGTCCATTAAATACTTCATTTTCAAGACTGATGTCGGCCGTTTCCACATCATCTTCTTCTGATGGTTTCTTAGTGTCACTATTAGGTCGGGTGGACACTTTACTATTACCGCTCGATGAGACTGAACTATCAGCTGGAGTTTCCGCAGTAGTTGTAATTGCTAAAGAACTGGGACTAGTCTTTTTTGGCGTATGCGTTGTAGTTCTATCATCTCTTAATAAGCCACTGAGCAGAGATGCTTTAATTTTTGTTAATTTCGTTGTTTTATCCGGTCGAAACGTTGATGTATGATTCTCGAAACTTTCTTTGATCGAAGTTGATGTTGATGATGAGGTTATAATTCTTGTTGTCGGCCGTTTTGTTGTACTTGTCGTGGTAGTAGATTTAGGTTTGAAGATGGGTTTACTAGGTTTCTCTGATGTATGATTTGGTTTTTTAGTTTCCGGTTCTTTTTTCGACGCCGTCGTATTTTCCGGTTCTTCATTTCCAGTGAGTGCATCTAATGCACTTAATAGAATCCATGTTGAGATACCATAATCAGTACTTGTTTCTTCTTCATCTGTTTTATAATAATTAGCTTTCTTCTTAGCTTCTTGTTCCTGAAAAATAATAGAAAAAGAAACATATTTAAATAAAACAATTTCCAAAATTCTACTAAAAGATCAGAAATGATAACTATACTGTTTGGACGGTGTATCTGAAAGCTGCTAATTTAGAGAAATCATTAATAGATTCAGAAAAACTGGGTTAATTCGATTTAGGAATTCAATAATGACTAAACTAGCTCTAGTGAATCTTATTGCTAAATCAGCTTTACCTGTAACTGATGTTATCCCAAGAACTCTTTAATATAATTATGCGGTTGATATAAACCCACAACTTGGAACTTCTGCTCCTGTGAACCCTTACAAGCGCTAGATTAATGTGCCTATTATCTAAACTTCTAACACTACTTGACTGGTTGGGGCATTTATGGTATTTTCCGATGCATATCAAACAACAATTTGAGGATGTTATAAATTTTTTATTTAGTCAATAATATATAATTACTTTAAAACCAATTGTTTTCTTATTACCAGTTAAAATTGATCGTTTATGTTATGATTAGACTCCATATTTTTTATGAGATCTCGTTCCAGAGTACTATATTATGTTTCCTATATATTTTTTGCTTTATATATCCCTTTTACTCAAGAGTGGAGCAAAATGCTCCACCCTTGTGCCATAGGGGGCTGAAATTTATCTCCCTTGTTTCATCTAAATTTCTAAATATATATTGCTTCTGGTAAAAGAAAAAGGCACATAAAGCCTGGAAATGGCAAATTTGGGAGGAGTGGTACATCAATAAGTGCTTGTCGGAAGCTCTAATTAAAGAGGCTTGGAAATCTTTTTCAAACTGGAAGAATCTAAAGAGAATGCGGAGGGATTGATGACTTATCATCTTCGCTTAGTAACTACGCATGGAGGGGTAGGGAGCTATTTTATCGATCATGGTACTTAAACGGAATATGAGCCGTCTGCTTTATAACTGCATAACATTTCACCTAACTAAATGCAATACGTACCTCACTAATTGTTGTTTTGTTAAAAATTGATAATTTTACCTCTAATTCCAATAAAGGGACAGCTTCACCCGGATGAACATTATCCATAATTAGCGTTTCCGTTTTTTGTAATTTCTTTGTCTGCTCACGAATTTTCGGTGGTGTTCTATTATCCAGTAGCACCATTTCGGATGAAATATTTTCATCTTTTAAATGATTTTCAAACGCTGAAGGAGGTGGATGAGTAATTGTTGCATTTGCTATTTCTAATCTAGAAATTAAAATAAATTCCTACAGCGTGCATACAATTGCGTTGATCCGATTTTAGCGTTTGTTATAAAATGCGACATTGCCGCGTCGCGTCTAAGCTTTTTTGCAGTACCGTTGCTATCTAACAAAATAAATTTTGTTCGATAGTAATTTAAGAATGTGTTTGTTTCAATTGCAACCAATTTTTTGTATAATGAAGCTGTAAAAATGCTACATATACAGGGTTTTACTTGTAGAAAGTTTTGCGGCCTTTTTATCCAAAAATAACCTTTACAACTTTTTAAAAATTTCTTTGCCAACCTTGAGATAATATAGTTTCAAAGGGATTCCAATAGCAACAAACTAAATGGAATTTTCTGAGGTAGTTTGGACCAATAAAAATGTTTGAGAACTTTTTAGTAATATATATGCAAGGTATTTTTATAAGTTTGGACTATTCACATGGGTAGTTACAGATCGCGGATTCCAACTACCCGCCCACACCCCCCACCCTAGACCTTATCTCGACTCGTTCTAAAACGTCATGAAAAGTCATGCTGATATTTTTACGTTCTAGCAGAAATAGTTTGGGCGTCTGACAGCTGTCATTTGAGAATCCAAAATAGTGACTGACAGGGCATTTTCAGTCTGTGATTTGGGGGGAAATTTGAATTTGAATTATAATAAAAGAAACTAAATTTAAAAATAAAAGTAACTGCATTCGAAAAAGCGATATAAAAAATAATTGTCTAAAAATATGCCAGGGCGTTACATAAAAGATTTTGAATGAAAACAAAGTGACGTAATTTGATAGTTTGCTGAATTTGACAGCTTCAAGGTTTAAAATGTATATGTTGGGTTAAAAAGTATATGCCACCTACAACAGTTGTTGAAATAAGTCTATGATACATAGAGTAGATGTAAAAGTTTTGAGCTCTGAAAAAGGCCACTTTCCCCTGCACTTAATCAATGTCGCTTGTATCTCTAGTGTCCCATTCATCTCTACGACGGGTGAAAATTAGTACCCACTGTCCCATATATGTCTGCCCGAGTGACGTGTTCTATTTGAAGTTAAAGGTGAGTATACACATAAATTTAATATTTACAATAATCACATTGTATATACTACATAAAACATATGGTGTAACTTTATACATGACGCATAGTAAAACATATGTTGATGAATGTATTAAATGGTCAATTCCGGTCTTAACTTCCGGCCCAAAAATTTGTCACTTTCGGACGTAAAATTTCATTTCCTAGACGGATGGTTGAAATCCGCGGTCTGCATCTATAAACACGTATTAAAATATCCTGGCTATTACTGAAAACTGTTCGAATTATTTTTATTGCTCAACACTGGTTCAGTAAATTCAACTACTCGGATTATTGAATTGCAAGTCCCTTGATATCATTCGTAGTTTTATTTTCCCAACTTTTATAGAAACCAAGTTAATATATTTTTTCCCTCAAGGCCAGTGATGGGTTCAGAGTAGAATTTTGATAGAGTCACAGATTAGCATACAGATACTGGACTCGAATATTTTAATAAGTTTTAAATGTTTTATTAAAAAATGTACTTCCTTATTTGGGTTTAATTTGTTTCAAGCGGTTTGATTTATATATTAAGCACCGTCAGGCTAAAACTACATTAAACAAAATTCAAATTTATATGCATTGACCTCATCCCGCCGCTGCTGTGTTAGCATACTGTTCTGGTGTGACGTGCAAATGAAGCGGAAAGTGGAATTGTGTGTTATGTCGCCACATAGGGTGGAATTAATACCGAGATTTGTATAGGATTGTGAAGGGAATTCGTATCGAGTAATAAAAGACGTATGCTTGACTACACACAGATCCGCAAAACAGAGGAAAAATTGAGTGACGGCTCCCATCTATAAATCGCGCGATTATGAATAGAAGTATTTAGTTCAAATTTTGAGAACTCAAGGACAAGACCACCAGCAGCAGCCAGCAGCAGAGCGACCAGCCAAACCAAGTCAGCCAAGCCGAGATAATGAGCTGAGCGACAACCAGCGACAGCCGCCGAGATAATAACACTTTTGCTGCCCACAAGAAGAAAAACTATTGGACTACTCACTTGTAGCTACTCGTACCCTCAGTAAGCCACTGACGACCGAAGAAGATCAGTTTTCAGCGTCTCCCTTTAAACTGACCTTGCGCCCTAGAATACATATCTTCGAAGACTACTATATTCTATAATAATTAAGATATTTGTTTACGCTATCTGTGGCAATCGCTAGAAACCCCTGTTAGCAGCGTCGCGAACGAGGGTCTGTCACAAGCAAACAAAGTAGGAGGCTTAAAGATAAATAGCAAAAAGACAAAGGAAATGCGCATAAATTAACGTAACAATTTTAGCCTGACATTAGATGGAGTGGATGTAAAACGGGTAGATGAATTTGATGTGTTCGGAGCATGGTGAGCCAAGATGGGCATCCTTTTAGAGATGTGGTGATAAGGCAAGAGACAAAGAACATTTAGGCAAGAGAGTCACATGAAACGTAGGAAAACTTTGAGTACAACCACAAAATCGCAACTGCTACATGAAGAAAACAAAAAAACAAAAATAACAGCTTTTGAAATAGAATAAATAAAGAATTCATCAAAATACAACACAAATATAAATACAAAATACAAAGAAACTCCGTTATTCATGTTCCTCAAATCTATCCAAAATACTAAAAACAGCAGACAGACACATCACTTGTTCAATACCTCTCAAACGTAATCTGCAGCACAATACGCTTCAGAATCATATGCGCAAAAATAAAAGACATTTTGTTGACAGACAAAACTCATAAAAGACAATTTGTTGTTAACGGTACACAAACCTAGTTAAAGTTATATTGATCTGGTGCAATTAAATCCATAAAGTCCTCGTAACACTGCCAATGACAAAGTTTTGTGTGTTTTTTTAAATTGAGTGGATAAGCTAGGGGGATCATATCTTCACATATTCTGACTCCATAAAAACGATAACTTAAAGTGAATCGCATTTTCTAAGTTTTGAACATTCTAATAGCAATCAGAGTAAAAGGGCATTGCTACGTTACAATATTCATAAAATCCTATCTCACCATGTCACGTCTGGGAGTAGCAGCCTCCCCTAAAAAATAACGTGACATTTGCGTTAGCGTTATGTATTTAGGGTTTTGCATGTTGCTTTCTGTAATCCTGGTTGTTGGTTTCATTATTTTCTAGTGTATTATTTGTTGTATCCATTGGTTTTGGATACAACCAATGAATACAAAAATAAAAAATTACTTGAAAATAATAAAACCAACAACCAGTATTACAGAAAGCAACATACGAAAACTTAAATACATAACGCTAATGTACTATGATAAAGATACGTATAAAATAGCAAAACTATTCAAGCTATGTGATTTGAAAATTGTATATAGAACACAATATAAACTAAAAGAACAATTCTATAAAAATATCACCAAGAAGGATAAATACACAGTGGCATATACAAACTAACATGCAATACATGTACAAAATTATATATAGAGAAAACCAGTAGGAACTTCAAAACGAGATAAAGAGAACATCAACATGCATTCAAACGCCCAGACATATACTACTCACACTATGCAACCATATACACAACAGTAACTATTACAATGTCAATATTACAAAAAACCAACCTAGAAATCCTACAAATCGAAGAGAACATAAAAATCTATAAAAACAACAAAATCCACCAGGAATTAATCAATGAACAAGTAAACTGTAAAGTTGAAAGCATCCTCACTCTTCTAAAACTATTATATAAAGAACATCGCAAACAGAGAAAACCGACAACAATGGAAGACCAGACCAGACCCATAGCAACGCCACAACCAACTGACAGCTGACAGACCGAAAATGACAAGCAGTCGGTCGATGGATGGACATCCGAACCGATGTTACTAAAGTAAAACAAGTGCCTCCAGCGAAGAAAAAGTATGTAATTATATAATGGAACAAGTTACAAATTCTATAACCAAAGAAATATATTAATTAAAATTGCAAATGCAAAATTAAATTTCGTAGAATCTGAATTCGGCCAAAAACATATTTTAATTTTTATAGTTATGAATTATTTTATAAATAATCATCGTGGTACCCGTGTGTATATGAATTAATTTTAATAAATAGTTTTTCTTCTTATAAATCTAGGTACAAGTAACACAAAATTTAATTCAAATATTTTATTTTCAAATAAATTATTTTTAAATAAATAAAATATATAATGACTGTACAATATTATACAATGGTCTACATTTTATACATTAATTTCCTATTTTTTGAGCAAATTTAAATATGTATTCTAAATTTTTAAACTGTACATGTAATTTCTTTTAATTATAAAATAAATATGAAGTGTCATTTTAATCGACCATTAATTGAACTAAACTATTACATTGAGCGTGAATTTCAATATTATTGATGTAGAATAGAGGTCGGCATTTTCAGTATAGGGCACGCCTGAGCCCGCCCTAAATTTTTTCATTTATGATTGAAAAGCCCTTAGCGGCCGGCCTTCGAGCCTTAACACGCTCGGTCTGCTTTAAGTCCTAACCGCCCTGCTTGGTCATCTTTTGCGCAGCTCTAATGTAGAACAGATATCTGTCTAAAATTGGTAGACAACATAGAATTTGCAAACTTACTTGCAGGACATGT
>WYDF02283126.1:0-16928 GCA_009867245.2 Adranes taylori | reverse complement strand
TAGGAAAAGCGGTAGAACTTCGCGCGATTTACAAAAAAACGATATTTTCGTTCAAGACGGTCGCATTCCTCTTAAGCCGTGCTCTTAAGCCGCATTCCTCTTAAGCCGCATTCCTCTTAAGCCGATCGACAATGCCGATCGACTTGATCGACTAGTCCACCTCAATAGTTGTTGACCGACACACATCGCTGCATAGTGAATTTAAATAGCTTTATAACGAGACGACACTCTAAGGGTTGGGATTTTTAAATCGAAATAAATAAAGTGAAAGCGAATCTTTCAATTATAATAACAAAAATAAATAAAAGGCGCCGTTATGTAAAACAAATATATTTGACAAACTATTTCATTACTCAGAGTTTAATTATATAATTCATTAACTTGAAATATCTTCTTCTAAAACATGATATTTTCTTGATAAAAATAAAGCCATGAATAAAATATTAACGGAAATGTATAATAGATTTACGAGTACCGAAAAACAGATCGCTATCGGAACGTAAAGCCGTGCTCACTATATTGGACACGGCGACAAGGCCGATCGACTTTTGACTAGTCCACATTGTCTCAGTATATGTAGACTAGTCGAGTGACACACATCGATAAATAGTTAATTTAAATAGTTTTAATTTAATTTAACTGAAATAAATGATGCAGAAGATACTGCAGTGGCGGCTGCTGCAAATTTTATTGCAGTTGTTGGAGGCCAGCAAGATCGTAGTCGTCGCTGCGCAACCGGAGATTTTTGGCATCAGGAGATGTCTTTCTTCCTGTTTTTGTATTATGTATTTGTGACTCAGCTGAGTCCCACAATAAACTACGATCACGATATATTTCAATGAAAGAAATTGTTTGTTCGTCACTCCAATTCATCATGACCAAAATTACTACATAAATTAAAAGAGCAAATAATGATAAACAAATAAATGCACTCAGCAAAACAAAATTTGAACAGAATGAATATTTATTTTGTTTTTATCACTTTTTGCAGTAGATTAAATTATCTGATAACACAGCTGTAGCTGAAAATTTGAGTAACACACGTCCTTCCACACGCTTCGACATGTCCACACTGCTGTTATCGATTCGAGTTCTTTAGATCTGTACCGACTTGATTCGGGTTGCATTCGGTTCGGGCCGATATGTTTCAACAAAGCCCGGCGATACATTCACACTCGTTCGACATTGTCTATCGACCGTTTCGATCAACACTTTCGACATAGTGTGGAGACGGCTTAATATTAGATCGCTGCGCGATGTAAATCCGTACGCTGCGAACGCGTGACGTTGCGCCAAGCTGAACAGCTGTTTTTCCACTACTTAAGAAACTAGCACACATATAAGAGTTTTATTTGCAAGCGTAGGAATCAGATCACGCGGTACCAACAAACATAAAAGAGGAAATAATCTAGACGAAATTAAATAGTATACGAGGGACGTGTTACAGATTCCCCCTCAAGAACGTCCTGTTGCGTGGTCCTGCTTTTATCGTCTTCTCCTTCTTGTATGACTAACGACTGGACCTGAAGGCACGTCACTGGATCCGTGGAATTGCGTAATGTCCGAAATATGAAAAAAATCGACCGGAATATCAGGCTCCTCCACACGGGCGATTTCCACACGCTTTGGAGCAAACTTTGCAGGTTTTCCCCTCGCGGAATTACTCAACGTATGTGTCTTTACTAACACTATTATTATTATGAATGTCAGGCAACATCGAGCTGCAGACATGGACAGTTCAGGGGGGGATGACAATAAATGCCGCGAACATCAGGGAACAATACCCGAAAACAGTTATCAGGTGTATGAAAGAACTGAGACTGTTTTCTACAAAACCCTTATGCAAGTCCTTTATTTTCGTACACTTCACGCACATTTTTCATTAGCGCTGCCATTGTCAAAAGATATAGAGTTACTTGAGGAACAAAATTGTTGTTTTGAATCACAACGCCTAGGTCTGATTTTACGTAACTCACTACCACAGTTTAGAAACGCTGGGGTCTTCCCCGTAGAATCACACTTCGCTGTATACATGACGAAACGGACGGACAGTAAATCGTCTTTCCAAGATACATGCGAATTTCCAACTAATTTCGACAATTGAGTCTTCAGATCACGGATTTTCCTTTCCTGGTTATATTTCGGATGATAATTCGAAATAAAACAATGTTCAATATAAAGAATTGAATAAATACATTACACACCATACAAATTGAACTCCATTGTCTGAAATAACCCGACGTGGCGTTCCGTAACGTAAGAACACTTCACCATTTAAAACACGCGCACAGGTTTTGGCGGTAGCTTGAACTAATAGAAACAATTCAACCCACTTCGTTGCATGGCAATGTCCCAAGCAAATCGATTGTTAATACTTAAAATCTTGATTTGCAACTGGAGTTTTCAATAGTCCTTCAGCTTTGTATTTGGCGCTTTATATCCCAGACATTTTCCCACGTAACCCGACACTAATTTCCTCATACCAGGACAAAAAAAAAAATCGCGAAGAGATTCGGGTCAATGTCATCCCTACGCTGTATTGATCAGGATTAGCACTATCATGGAATTCCTTCAAAATTTCTTTCTTTAAATTCTCTGGAACGACAAGGTGGGGTTCTTAGCCGTCTTCATCTGGGACGTACCGATACAGCACGCCTTTGGATATAATGTACCTACGTGCCAACCAATTTGGAAGGTCTGGATGGCTGCTTGTTTCAAAACTATCCACAACTTTTCGGATATCCGGATATGACATTTATTCTTCGCGCACTTGCGTTGAGGAAATGTTCACATTTTCAAAAGACGCTTTCTGTTCATCTTGCCATGTCCATCTAACATTTTTCTTCGTCAGATCGCTAAGAGATTTAGCATGTCTGTCGAACATGTCTGTAGGATACTGCGTACTTCCTTCAAATTTGACGGTGCACTTAAATCTGCAATACTAGATACCTTCTCCGCGTAGGTCCGTAAACCTTCTCCAGAACTGAAAAGTCCAAGATATTTGACAGACTCGCGCACGACCACGCACTTTTCGTGGTCGCATCATCTTTAGTGAGCAGCTTATAGTTGGTGGAAAATGCCATTTGTCCTCCGGAATGTCTAAAACAATTTTCGCTGCGTTTATAAAATTAGTACCAAAGAGCCTTTGCAATGCTATTTACTAAACAAGCACATTAAATGAGTGATACAATTTAAGTTAAATGAATGATACAGAAGATACAGCAGTAGCGACACCAATTATCATTGCAGGCCAGCAAGATCGTCGTTGTAGCCCACGGAACTTTTTGGTATGGTCCTACCTTGGAATACAGATGTGAGTGGGCTTTCAATACTTTTTTAGAAGGAATAATTATGATTGTGATCATTTATTAAGAATTATTGCGCCAAAAATCACTAAAAAAATATATCATTCAGCTAATCCATTGAGCCAGCAGCCTTGCAGTAGCGCTGTGTTTTTTGGCAACCGGAGATTCTTACACTTCATTGGGCTATCTCTTAAAGATTTCACAGCAAGCAATCTCTTAAATTGTACCAGGAGTCTGTGATGCCGATTGTGTGTGATTTGTCGATTCGACTTCTTTGCATCTGTACCGACTTGATTCGAGTTTCGTTCGGTTCGGCCCGACATGGTTCAACAAGGCCGGGAGACACGTATACACTTGTTCGACTTTCTCGATCGACCATGTCGATCAACGCCGTTTGACATAGTGTGTATAAGGCTTAAAGCCTTGTCCACACTATGTGTTCCATGCATTTGCATGCGTTTACATTCAGACTCAAATGACTCGTTTAGAATCAAATGCAATACACTACAGATCTTTTAGAATCCTAACTCTTTTTGAAGGTTCCAATTATGAGCGGTATATACTAAACGCGAGTGGTACATATTGTAATTTGAGGTTTCCGTGAGTGTAATCTAATGAGTAGTTGTTTGTCCTCAGGGTCATATCCCTCGTGGTAGGCATTTCAGTGCACCAACGTTTCGCCAAAGTCACATCTGGCATTGTCGAGACTTAGAGAAAGTCTGATAACTTATTGTACAGATAGTCTGAATACAATAAGTTTTCAGACTAGAAAAGAAAAAGAGAAACTTTTCGGTTGAAAAAAAACTAGGTACTCTTCCTTTGAAAAGAAAAAGAATTCCTCTTTTAAAACCTCTTTTTCTTTTATAAAGAAAAAGAGTAGTTCCTCTTTTGAAAAGAACAGAGAAACTCCTCTTAGAAAAAAAAAGAGGAAAGTCTCTTTTGAAAAAGGAGAAACTCCTCATAACTAATATTTGTTTCATATTTGGAAAAGGAGTTACTCCCTCATTTCATGACAGTGAGGCTTCAAATGAGGTACCTCATAAATGAGAGACCCTTCTCTAATCCTGATGGTTTCGGGATCTTTCAACAGGGCACTTCTTATTTTTAGAAAGCATATACTTAAATTCTTTTAGTTTCTCGATCTCTGCTCCTCCTAATCCATATTTATCTTTTTGCTGCCTCTCCCTAGTCTCTCGCACACCATTACTTTTGTTTTTTCCACATTAACTTGCATACTTCTTTTCATTACATATTTACTTACTCTTTCAATCATCTCTTTCATAGTTTTTGGTTTTTGTCATACATACTATATCATCATACTGCCCATACACTTCTTCCAAATTAGAGACGAAGATGTTAGACAGGTTCCCTCTCATCGGGCATCCTTGTCTTATCATCTTTATTATTTTAAACCATTCTGACGCATTGTTTCTCACTCTTGCACTAAGGTTTGTTCTCTCGTACATTTCTCTTATTCTCTCTGTCATTCCAATTTTATTAATTCTTTTCCATAGCTTATCTCTAACAATGTTGTAAAATGCTCCCTTTATGTCCAGAAACTTCGTGTATAGCTCATCTCCTGTCTTATTAGGTAGTTTATTTTCATAAGATTGTCTAATGGATTTCCACCCCATTTTGGGTTCTCGCCAACACATATAGCCTATTTAAAAACCTTGTGATCCTTTCGTTTATTCCTATCCTTAACCCATTAATTATAGTGATCCTCGGTAATTCTTCATGTCTGTTCCCTTAGATATTGGAATTATCTCTCTTTCTTTTTCCATTCATCAGGAATCCTATCACATTTCCTTTCCAAATTTCGTTGAACCCTCTTACTAACAGCTCCATATCCTGTGTATTTAACCAACTCCACACCTCTGTGGGAATTCCATCTGATTCAACTGCACCTTCATTTTTCATTCTTGTAATCTCCTTTATAACTTACTTTTTATTTATGCTTTCCTCTATCTCATTCTCATCCTTCTCAGCTAATCACATCTCCTTCATCCTCTCCATCCGCTTACATTCTCCGTAGTTACCTCATCTATATACAATCTACATTTATTTTTCCAGTCATTTATACTCATCATACATTTCTCCCTATCAGTTTTAATAGCTCCATTCATTCTGATTTAAGTCCATACGCCTTTTTCACAACTGAACACTTTAATCCTTTCCTCTTCCTTCTACATTTTCTATTTCTTCCTTTATTTTAATTATTACTTCCATCTATTCTCTCCATTCTACTTCTCCTAAATTAGCTCTCCTTCAAACTTCTCTTGTTTTCTCTTCTTTTTCATCCACCCAACATCCTTCCATATTTTCATTCCTTATTAAATTTCTCCTAGTTCCCAGCACTCTTTCATTAAGAGACTTCAACTTTGCCCATTCTTCTTTCTCCAATATCTCTCTGAACTTAATTATGCCAGTCCAATAACGTCAAACCCTTCTAAATACTCCCATAAGTTTTTATCATCTATCTTATTCTTAAGTTCCAGTATGTTCTTCCTAATAATTTTTCCATCCCTTTATGGGTTTGAAGACTATCAAAAACTTTCAACTAATGTTCCATTTGGTTTTTGAATGCATTCATGGGCTGTTACTAATAATTAATAAAACAAGAGATTTCCAATATTCTTAAATAGTTTGATGAGTTAAGTTAATTGCATAAAAAGTTTGATAGATATAACGTTATAAAGATAATCAGAGTTCAGAGCTCTCAGAGATTCTCAGAGTTCAACTTTACTAAATAATAGCAATAGATTCAAACACTCTACTCTGATAAAACTACAAGGTAGTGATTATAATCAGAACAAAATATTCAACATGAGACATTGAACTGTAAATGCTTTTATTTTGCCCCGACTATAAACTAGATGACTTATTGCGTCGTTTAATAATTCAATTTGATAATTAAAGAGAACGATACAGCTTGAATAGGCGCAATAATATCTAATTAAATACTATTGAATGTCTAATTAATTTCCAGTTGTAGAGTAAATAAGCTAATAGGATTTTCCGATGAACGAAACGGAGTTCCTTACAATATGATTCGTGTAACTTTCTGATATTTTGTATGTACGTATGTACGCAGTTGTTTCAAATATTAAAATGTTAATAATTATGAAAGCTTTTCCATATAGAAATGACAAGCATTTATGACTTGATTGCTGGAAAAAATCGATACCCGTATCTTTGAGGTTTCCAAATCTTTTAGGTTATCAGAGTATTTAGGCCCATTGCCCTTGGTTCTTTCTGCTATTTTCTCTAGTCTAGAACCACATGATCGAATTTTTTTTATTCAACATCCATCTCCCATTCTGCCACAGGTTCCGTCAAATTTTATTTTAAAATGGCTGGTTGCTCGACTGTTTTATAATTTAGTCGTTTCTCTGATTGTAGCTTTTGATCGACATCCGATCTTTTAAGCAAACGTCTATCTTTTAAGTAGGTATCTTTGTGGTTTTATAGATCGTTAAGATTCATAAAGAGTTAAATTATACTTGCATTTTCTCGGAACCAGACAATTAATTGAACGAATAGATAGAATATAATGAAGTACTGACAAAGATATTCGTTTAATACCTAATTGTACCAATCCTACTTACATTGACACATAAGTAAGCTTGCCTTAAAATTAAGCTTGACTTAAATAAAGCTCGCATTCCACCAACATGAGGATCGTATATTGAGGTGGGGTTGAGTGAAAATCACTTTACAAGCAGAGGGTAGTGGTCTAAAGTTATGGAAGATCCAGCAAAACAATCGCAGTTGACATCCTGTATGACCGTGACCACAATATGGTCCATGAAGGACGTGCCTGTGTGACCGCAAAATGTTGGGTCTATGTTTCGAATTGGTTGTAGAGTATGAGACATTTAGATAGAATATCACCATTGACATTTGAGTTTTGGTCACCAAAATCTAGTTCGCGAATCTACATCGCCCATTATAACAGCTTTCAAAAAAATAGCGACTTTTCCGAAAGCCGTAATTAGGGTGATTTTAATGCGCGCCATTTCGATTTGGGTGACCACAACTCACATGTCAATGGTGATATTCTATCTAAATGTCTCATACAATTTCCTCTACAACGAATTCGAAACATAGACCCAACATTTTTCGGTCACACAGGCACGTCCAGCATGGATCATATTGTGGTCACGGTCATACAGATGTCAACTGCGAATGTTTTGCTGGAACTTCCATAACTTCAGACCACACCCTCTGCGTGTAAAGTGTTCTTTTTACTCAACCCCACCTCCCCAGCCTACACGAATCTCAATTCCTGATTTTCAAAATGCTAATTAGCAACATTTCTAAGCACTAAACACTCCTGTTAACATGGAAATGGATAACCCAAGTCAAATCTATTTAACACTCTAACAAACCTAATTCAGGATTCAACTTCTGGGAGTATCCCCATAAAATCAGTAAAACTAAATAGGCACCCACTCCCCCAAATATTGTTAGTATGATCCGGGAGAACTGAGTGGAACAGACTCATTACTCTAATTAGACACAAAATAATTGCCTACTAGGAAGAGTCCTGGGTCGAAGCCACATCTAAACCGAGATGGTAAAAAAATCAAAAATTCCTTAACAGGACAGAAATCAAATCCCAATTGCAACTAAAAGATCCCCCAGGTAAACTTATAAACTTTCCAACACAATTAGCTGAACACTTCGCAAACCACATGGAACAATTAAAAGCCGGCAAAAATACCGCATTTGGAAATGATACACTACCACTTCGAATCCTCAGAAACATTCCCCAAGAAACCATCCTACTGCTTTCCAAAATAAATAGTAAATCACTTTACTAAGATATTTTCACAATGCTTGAAAAACTGTCAACATCATTATGATACCAAAACCTAATAAAGATCTGAGCTATGCCTCGTTTTAACGGCCGATTCCTCTCCTTAATGTCTAGGGTAAGATTTTTGAGAGGATAGTGACTGTCCATCTGACGAATCAAACCATATAATCTCTGACAACCAATTTGGATTTAGAGCATCTCGCTATACTCACGACCGACTCCTGAAATTACAAACTGATATAACACGTTCTCTAAACAATAATCACTGTTACCTAGGAGTTTTCCTGGAAATTTCACAGGTTTTCGACTCAACCTGGCACGCCGTTTCTTTTGTTTTGCATGGAAGTGGAGAAATCTTTAAAAGACGATGAATGCCCGATGCATTCAACAGTATGGGATTTTCATCCTCTAAAACTCCACTCCCTTTGGGGTATTGGTTTAGATAGGACATTGGTGAATTCATTAGGGAGGCTTTAGGATTTGACGTCCTCTTCAGCCTGGGTCTATGATTTGAGGGGGTTGTTAGTGCAGTGTTAGGCAGATAACTTGCAGGCAGTGTGTATATTCACTTTACAATCAAGGGAAACCTGCAAAACATTGAGCACCTCACGGTTGGTTCTTTTGGGTTTGGTGGGCAATATCTAGAGTGGATACGCTTGTTTGTATGTTTTTTTGTCTTTTGTGTTTTTGTGTTTTTTATTCTTTTGTTTTTTTTTTGTTTTCTTTTTGTCTTTTTAAATTTTTTATATATGTTCACTCCTCCACTACCGCGGTTATCTCAGGGATAATGGGATGGATTTTAGTATTTCCTTAAGATCATCTGGGGGGTCTTGCATTGATCTATTAATTCGAGCAGGTGGGTGGGGAATTTAATTTTTGAGCACCTAAAATAGTGGTTTGATGTGCCCCAATGTGACCTAATTGTTTGGTGGGCTATTGTGTTGATTTCGGCACTGCGCATGTGGGGGTATTTGCATCGAAGATGTTTTCAGTGATCAGAAATAGATGTGGCCGAGCAGTGTTCCTACAGAATGCTGCTAGGAAATCGATAATGCAAACGGTTTACTTTACGTAAGATTCTTCGTTCACATGAAACTTGAATGTGAACTTGATTATTGGAAGCAATAGAATAAAGATTTGATCTCTAATCAATAATAGGTCCCATTTCGGTATTATAAGTGTGCTGAAGTGTTTTGGGGTCACATCCCCGGAATCGTCCTCTCAAAGGAGAGATTAGGTTGGCGTGTTTTATAATCCTAGCAAGAGTTTGTTTTATATCGGAGTTCCAGTTAAACGTTCGATTGAACGTGATTGCTAAATATGTGATTTCGTCTTTTAGTGGGATCGCTTTTCCCCAGATTTGGAGCAGGACATCCCTTTTATATTGATGCCGATTTGTGGTTAGATTTGGGTGGTGTATTAGGATAGTTTGAGTTTTGTTTGGGTTTGGTGTGACGCGCCAAATCTGCGCCCATGCTAAGAAAGTGTTGGGAGAACTGGCACACCAGGCTGATTAGGAAATTAATAGAATTTAACCTACTCCACCCCACCACCCTTCAACTTGTCACATCCTACGTCTCCAACCGCTCCACTGGTATTAAAGTAGGAGACGAGTTATCTAGGGAAATTTATCCTCTAGACAAGTTATGTAGGGAAATTTACCGATAGGGCTCTATGCTCGCCCCTCTACTCTAAATTACATATTGTTATGATATGCCTCAAGCTCAAACTCAGAATCCTCACAGTGCTCTATACGCCGATAACACGGCTTGGGGTCTGCAGATCACAAGCAAAATCTCTTAGCCACAGCATCCAAAATTCCCTCAATACGTGTTTTGACTGGGCAAAGAAATAGAGAATAACACCAAATCCCGCCAAAACACAAGCTATTCTAATCCATCACCCAAATTATACTAAAAATTAACGTCTGAAATTCAACTCCTCCTAAGATCCTATCCCATTAAGGGATGAGGTTACGTACTTATACATAACTTTCAGTATAATTTTCAACTGGAAAATGACCTGGACTGCACTTTTGCCAGAGGTAAAATACGAGCTAATTTAATATCAGCTCTCAGAGAACGAGTGGGAGGCTGTGCAAAACGGCAGCATGGTTTAAGCCTCGCTTAGGTAAAGATAGCTTGCCTCGCAAAATTTAAGCCCCGCAGATAGCTGGTAAAATATAGCAATATACTGAATTTACTAACGTACGAGGATTGTCCTGGAAGTATCCAACCTAACAAAGAAGACACAAAAAAATTGGTAAAACAAATGAAAATATTTTATTTTTCTATACTACAAGTCTCCTTTTGCCTTGATACACTTTTCTCAGCGATATTCAACAGCTTTGATACCGTATTTATAGTAAGAATTGTCCTGCAGACTCCAACTCGTCATTGTTGCTCTTTTTTGTTGATTTTATCATTCAAACGCTGCATAATTTCGTATAACACTCGCCGTTGATTGTTTTTCCTTTCTGAAGATAATCACTGAAAAATCACTGAAGATAATCATGCTCAACCCAAAAAAAATTGTCTGCAGATATAACTATATTCGCCTTCTTTGGAGCCGATTCTCCCTTTCAGT
Organism: Adranes taylori; assembly: GCA_009867245.2. NCBI lineage: Eukaryota > Metazoa > Arthropoda > Insecta > Coleoptera > Staphylinidae > Adranes > Adranes taylori. Next base: position 6,215 of record WYDF02283126.1, on the reverse strand, counting down.
CCATTGTTGTGACTCCTCCTTCGTCTCGGGTGTGAAGTGATGGATCCATGTTTCATTCATCGTTATGAGTCGACACAAAAACTCGGTTTTATTGCTGTGAAACTTCGCCCAACACTCAATTGAAACATTCTCACGACGGTGGTTTTGTGTCATTGTGAGTAATAGTGGCCCATCTTTCGCACAGCTTTCTCGTGTCTAAATTTTTAATCAATATGCAATATACAACACTTTTTGAAATCCCTGCTATATTTGCTAGCTCGCGCACTTTCAGTCGACAGTCATCCAATTCCAGTGTGTGGATTTCCATCACCATTTATGACGTGGTGACCTCATTTGATCGACCACTGCGATCTTCGATTTGGCAGCTCGTTCAGCCTCGTTTAAATTCTGCCAGCCAATATTTTACTATTGTAAACGAAGTAGCAGACTTCTCCGGAGTGAATCTAGTTCCACTTTGATATTGGTTGAACTGAGGCCTTTCAAATAAAAGTACTGTGTCACATAACGATGACCAATATTTTCCATGTTTATAAATTCACTGAGAGCGTTCACAGTGAAAGTTGTTTACAATTTGTAAAATGTCGATAAAGCCATCTGAATCTTTCTACAGACAGAAAGAAATGAAGAAGCAGTCAAGTCATCGAGTTTAATGTCGTCATGGTTAGAAAATAGTATTCAGGAAGATCCTAAGGTTGAGGGTAGAAACTTCTTATATATATTTTTTAATGTTGTTATATAATTTTTATATGAAATGTGTTATAATAAATATGTGTTAGGTACATAGTTGAAATATTTAAGACTCTTAACGTTTGTCCCAAAAGTTGTTTCGTGGGTCAATTTCAGTCAACATCAACTATTGAAAAAAAAAGGAGAATCTGAGAAAGAGCCCAATATATGCCAAAATGATTTAATTGGTATGAACGTGAAAGAAGAAAAAGAAAATAGTATAAGTTGCCAGAAATGAAATATTTGCCTAGAATGTGATCAAGATATACTGCCAGCGCCAGGTGAGTCCTCAGGAGACGCCAGTGCCACTGGTACAAGCACAAATCAGAAGGACAATTTTAATTACGATGATTCCGGAACGTGGTCAGTTAAACTTAGGCATAATAAATAAGCGTTTTATGAGGCATAATAAATAAGCGAAAAAATAATAGAAGTATATTGAGTTTGATGAAAGAGGAAAAACGAAAGTCTTATTTTTATGACATTAAGCTGAAAATTGGCTTAACTAAAAATCAACTGATAGATTAGCTGGACAGAATTATACGAAAACTAATAAAAAGGTAGTAAGGCTTCCCGAGAATCCTTTGGGACTATAATAATAGTTACATTTTCTGAACATATTTGATAATATATATATATATATGTAACGAAGACAAGCCAGAAAATTAATTAGAAAATAGCGCTTAGTTATTTCAAATTCCAGTATGAGTTTAAATGTTTTTCTGTAATTTTAAAAACAGTATTTTCATGCTTATTGTATTTCATCGGTATAAAATTTTATTAAAAGTCTTACTTTCTTGTTTACCTACATTGATTTTTTACAACCGATTTTGGCGTGGGATCATCATCAGGTGATTTTTTATTATATCGTTTATTGTAGTAGGATATTTTAAAATATTGTAACGATAAAAATTGATTGACGTTTTAAATTCTTCAGTTTCTACTGTTGAGATTTAAAATAGCTTAATTGTTAACGGGAATTATGATTAAACGATTAGAAATCAGTAAATCAACAGCTAAGATTATATCTAATTATCATTCAAATTTCAGTCTTTCTTTATTAAATTTATTCTAAATGGAATCGATTCATTTTCAATCAAAATATAAAAATTCGTGAACGTGATCGCCGCCCCATCTTTCATATAATGGAATTTCTACGTTTTGTTATATCTTGCATAAAAGAAAAGTTGAACCTTTTAATTTTGACTGTCACCTTATAACTCGTCTATTAAATTCAATTTGCACAATAGTTGTTTAGGGTAAAGTAAATAACATTAGTACAAACTTTAAATCGCCTACCCATGAATCGCCCGGTCCTCATATTTGTGGTCCCCATGTTCGCTTCTGCTTTGCCATGATCTACGGCCGGTCTTGACTCACTTTTTCCCCGTATATTTACCTATGTCTCGGACAGCTCGGCTACGACCCTTCTTGACTCTCTTTTCGGCTGATTTCTAAAAGAGTAGCCTGGCGCGGTCTGCTGGCGTATTTGAGTACATTTTTCCCCACTACCGCATTTGAGTCACTTTTTCTTCGTGTCGGCTTTACGTAAAATTGAGGACCCTGGGTCTGACACTCCCCCAAGTTTTATTTTTTCAACTTTCATAGGAACCAAGTTATTTAATGTAGAACAATAGCCGGTCATCAGTAAATCGATCACAAAGTTTACATAGCAAAAAGCACCATATATATAAAAACAGCCTGTACACCTTGTAGTTTGTAATTTTAGAAAAAAATGTTTCAAATTAATTTGAACGAACTTTTGGTGGCCTATAGAATAAAGTTTATTCAAGTGTACTATCTCTTACAGTTCCTGAAATGTATCAAAAAGTTTGTAAAATTTTAAATGTGGCAACGTCGCGCTCTATACCATATGTAGGGATGGCATAACTTTCATTTGACGCATAATACAATATACTATAAGCGAGCGAAATTTCAGCTTTCTAATTTTAAAACTGAATTTCTTAATAAAATAATTATTTTCAACCCCTCGCAAAATTATAATGTGCACCCGCCACTGGTAACAATATTTATTCAATTGCAAAAGCAAATTATATGTCTCATTCAACATAAAATAATTTTTCCTGTAACTTTGCATATGTGAGCTATTACGTATGTCCTACATGTATATAATATGATTGTTGAATGTTGGTTGCCATGACAAGTTGCGAAATTTTAAGTTATTAATGGTCATATCTTTGAAACAATAAGAATTAAACCCATCATGTTTGGAATTATTTTAAATAGAATTACAAGGGCCACCAAACTGTAAAAATATATACAGGATGTTACTAAAAAGTTTTTTAAAAAATAAATTATTGCTCAAAATCGGTCAAGTATATTCAATTATTCATACTGGTAGAATTGAGGTCCCTTAGCCTTACATACGTTCCACAACTTCCATTTTTCCAACTTTCATAGGAACCGAGATATTTAGGATAGTACACTTTTCTTCAAGGTCAAATTACTCCGGTATGACATGAAATGACATGCGTAGTGAGCTACATGGTATATGAAAGATAATAAACACTAACTTGCCTGCTTCGAAAATCTGTTGGTTTGTATTGCTATTCTAGCATAATAATTAAAATGGGCCGGATTCGATACATCAGCCCACCTTGAAAGATCCCACCTTGATATATATATATATATATATAATGAGTTTCATGTAAGAACATGTATGTTATAGAAAATCATAGTCCACCAGACTATAATTTAAGTTTGTAAATAAAGTTTGTATTTTATTCTGAAACTGCTATAATTTAAAACAACTTTTCGTAGTCAACTAACTTAGGAAATTGTTGTCTTCTCTACAATGCTGTTGAATTCTAGTCACATACTGAATTGTAGCATTTTATTTGCAAATTCAAATTATGTGTTCGTTGAATCTTTAGAATTAGAACAGTTTAGAATAAACTCCATTGAACTCTACAGTTGAAGTTAATGTATTAATATAATATTAATATAACTTTATTTTTCTTATTTCGTAATATTTTAACATTTTTCGGGTCGAGAAATAGTCGGTTGGAGGGAAAATGTTATACAATAAAAAGTTTTTTGGATGAATTCTTTCTTTTTTTAAATAATTGAAAAATATTTTTTTATTTTTATAGTAAAGTCTTAGATGTACCTTAAGTATTGTACATTGGACTATTGTTTACAATAAATTTTTTTTGTTACAAGTTTTGACTTTCGGAATCAGAAGTCTACGGAGGGATGGGGGCGTATGTATCGCCAAAACATGTATTCAACGTATTCACTTCTTGCGATTCTATTGTATAGACTTTAAATAGATAATCTAAGGGAAATCAATGTTGTATTACACACACGCAAAATAATTGCAGCATCCAGGTGCATCCTGTTGGCAGCCGCGGGGAAAACACTTACCGCGACGAAAAAGGAATTATTAGCCAGAGGAGCAAATAGTAGTTCTTTGCATAAATATGTTTTATCCTTCTGTATGTTAGAGAGAGAGAGAGAGAGCGCGCGAGAGAGAGAATATTGAAAATCTAATTTAGGTAAGACACTTTTCAATAAACAGGAGTGAGATACATTAAACTTTTGCTAGAAGCTTAGTCCGCGAGGTAGCATTATGATCGAATATGATTCTAGGATCTAAAACACTTTTTTTCAATACTTAGAAGGATCAATCTGTGATGGACATTGATTGATGTTTGTTCCAGCTCATTTTACGTTTATTGTTACTTATAGTTTGTCAGACTAGTGGACTTCGGTTATTTCATTTACAGCTTTATCTGGAATCTACACTCTGACTTTACACTATTAAGTTCGAAACGCAGATATACAACCCTGCTATGTGGTTTACTAGAAACCACGTTTGGTTTTGTGATTTACTTAATACATCCCTGTAAATTCATTTTCGTTATGTGTTTTCATTCAAAATCTTTATCCTATTTCTTTTATCTCTCCTTGTATCTACCGAAAAATGTCATATGCCATTGCAATTGTTTACAGCTTGAGTGGTTAGCCTATTAAAATAAAAACTAATAAACGCCAAATTTCTCGAAAATTTAGTGTTTGAAAAATAATTGGTTTTGCATAGTAAGCTTTTAACATTATTGCAAATAGTGTCTGGTTTATGTCCTGCTGTTTCATAAAATTATTTTTATTTCGTCCACTCCTGAAATAAAATATTATAAAACATCATTTTAAAAGCATTTCAATAAGGTTAATTAAATATTCAAATTAGACTCACAAACTTGCATCAGAATTTATTAAAATCTCTCTTCCAATATCAATTATATAACAATAAATTCTACTGAAATATAATCTATCAAATACATACGTATAAAATGAAGTACGTATAAAATAAATAACATTTAAGTCCCTCGTTGCACATATCTATACAAATAATTGTTCAAACAATTGAACGTCGTTCCTATGCATCATTGTCCTTTCAGGAGTTAGGCTCTGCCCAGACGAAAATTATTTAAGATATTAGATTAAAAAATCAGACTACTGTTTGCAACAAAGTTAAGGAAGTTTTAAAATATGGTTCCTTCTTCCTTTTACTTCGGCCAAAATTTTATTTAGTGGATTTTTCGTCCACGCTTAACAACTAAATCGCCACTATTCTTTTTGGATAAAGTTCGTGAGACCGCTGGTGTATTTAAAAAAGTTCAACATACCTTGAGTTTTTTTATTTGATCTTTCTCCTATTCTTTTAATTTCCATTATTGCTTTTGAGGGTTGCCTAAACGGTTTAAAAATATTTTCTCGTTTAGCCTGAGATATGTTGTTAAATTCCAAGTAGGCAAATCCAAATATAAGTATTTTAAAAACAATATTTTCGGAAAATTTGGCGTTTATTATTTTTTTGTTTTTACATTAACTACTCAAGCTGTAAACAAGTACAATTATGTTTGACTTTATTCGACAGTTACAAGGAGAGATAAAGGAAATAGGGTAAAACAAGTAACAAACTCAACGATATTGTAATTATGAAAATTGCACACTACAAGATTTTCTATTAATTCTTTCAAAGTTAATTGGGAAGTGTCAACGCCACATTTTAAGAAAATTTAAAGATTATTAGATTATATGGACTGCATCTAGTTGATTTTTACTCCATATTGCATTATACAATATTCTGTTAGCTAAAATAACATTTCTGGTATTCAGAAAGCAACAAAAAATCATTTGAGAATAAAAAAAATTATCTATCGCGGCCACTCACTTCATTAATAATTTTGTCTAATCTAATTAATAAAATAAATTTAAAAAAAATAGAATAAAAATTTATTAAATAAATTTTTTGTCTTGGTAAAAGTATCAAACCACAAATTCATATTGTTAATAAAATTATTATATATCTTAGTAAATCTATTCCATATATATATATATATATATATATATATAATACTAGAAAATCCATCTATATTAATATATAGTAAAGAAAAAAAAAAAGAAAAATAAAAAAAATAAAAAAATACTATATATATATATACATATATATATATATATATATA
>WYDF02283115.1:0-16929 GCA_009867245.2 Adranes taylori | reverse complement strand
TCACCTGTCTACAACAATTTTATACATTAGATATTACGGGGCCAATACAACGATATTCAAAAAAGTAATAAAATTAATTAAATTAGATAATTAAATTCTAAATTTCTGTTCTTAACTTGTTATTATATTTGTTTCATGTGAAATCAATAAAACCTATATCTGAAATTCCTGAAATCCGATATGAATGGAGAAGATGTTTAACTCTTCTTCTTCTTCTTCTGTTTTTAAATAAAGAAAATAATAAAACAAAACACAATTGTGTACACAATTATATTTACCCTTTTTACAAAAATTAATTATAACCAAATTAGAATGACAATACCAATAATGAAATTAGAGTTTATTGTAAATTTACTAACCTTCGCAAATGAAGATGTTCAACTACTGCAGAATGAAGATGTTCATATTTTCGTTTCTTGACTTCTAAGTTACTACATTAGCATTTGCTAAAGTCAGTTTGTGTCAAGCCAAATCTCTTTGTAATCCCTAAAACTGCACCCAAATACTTGGATGACTGCAGTGAAATTAAGGCATTCTGAAATCCTTCACAACAATGTGTGGCCTTTGGGGATTTCTCAAGAGCTCCATCGTAATGGTTCCATAAATATAAAGCTTAAAGATGGATACCATCCTTGTCAAGGCAATATGAACCGCATATGCGCAACAACATGAATCGAAGGGAATAAAGGGTCGTTTCCTATATTGGCATATTCTGAATATGCAGAACAGTCCAAATATGTTCGGAATATTTGGACTGTTAATATATTCGCAGTTTAATTTTTTATAATAATAAATATTTCTGTTATTTATACAGACATATATTGCAGAGTAATTACGATGGTAGACTATGAAAAAATAAAAATAAACAAAGTTATGAGAACAGCACACAGATGTAATTAAAAATCAAACATTTCTCACTGTGCTTTTTTATCAGTGTGTATTTATCACAATGCACTTTTGTAGGTGTAACCTCTCTTCGCTATTTGCTTTTAACTTTGTGGGTATTTGTCACTGTGCGCTACATTGTATGTCAGCTTTTAACGTGTATGCATATATGATAATGCGCTGTTTTCTATTCTTTTTTGTTGTTTGTCCTTTTATCTTGTGCGTTTGTGTCTGGTTACCGGCTATAGAGAGACATAAGGAATTGATATAAAAATTTTCTGATTTATTCGTTCATCCTGAAGGCTTCAAATGTAGTATGCCATTTCTGGTTGACATATTTTGCATACACTCTTCATAAATCATCATAAGGGTTGACCAAATGTGGATATCATAAATGACATCAATCGGTCTTTGCTTTAACGTTACTTCAGTTACAAAATATTTAAGTTTCCTCAATATCTCTGAATTACTTCAGAATCGGAGGGACAGAATACTTTGATTTGCCCCTGTACATATTTTGAAACTGAAAATAGGGGTGCAAGAATTAGTTGCAATGCGAGTGTTGGTAGTGCGAGGCCACCATATAAAATAACGTGCCTTCCGCTTGATAGATTTTGCACAAAATGCACATGGATGATGAGGAAAGACAACAAAATAAACTTTTTCACAAAATCTCATTCACTGTTTCTAAAACCGTTTAATTGGTTTGACTTTTGAAGAGTAAAAGCGTTCACTTCCGGTAAGCGAAGGTTGCTAAAACATACACAAGAATTTACCTAGAGGTCCAAAATTCAAACGCAACATTTTTGCACGATTAGTTAAACTTTTGACAAGTATCCGGCAACAAGCAACTTTTGAAGTTGTAGTTTTACTTCCGGTAGTGACATCACTTCCGGTGAGTCTACGTTTTCTAAGGTTTATAGAGTTCGTCCCTGGATACCCGTATATATGTATGCTAAATTTCATTACATTCGGTCAAGGCATTTTGATGTTATTGTGTCCACAGGCACACACCTACAGACAGCATTTAAAAAATCATCAAAATAGTTTCAGTAGACTACAAAACGAAGATCTGTTGAAATGGGGGTATGTGAAATTTTGCACGATTGCAATACTTCTCTTTCCATATATCTTCGATGTGGACGGGAAGTGGACGATGTGGACCTTAGATATAATTAAAGTCTTAATATTTGAACAAAGAGTAACTTCTCATATTTGAAACAGGAGTAATTCTTTTATTTCATGATGATGAGGGCTCACTTTGTGCACAAAGATTATCATCAACAAGTAAACTCTTAAAATAATAAATCGGTTTTTGAGTTCTACTTTTGAAAAAAGTGAGGAGCTCCTCCGTTGAAAGAAAAGGAGAAACAAAACTAACTCCTCATAAATAATGATTCGCCTCGTATTTGAAAAGAGAGTATCCCCTTCATTTCATGATAATGAGGCTTCCTATCACTACTCCATATTAATCAATTATAGCAAAAAAAACCGCCTCGTATAATTGCTGCATATTTATATGTGCATATATTATGCATTATCATTATGTCTGACCTAATTTTGCTATCAGTATCAATGATGCATTAAATGCAACAAAAGTATTTATGATTGTTTTCATTCAACGACACTAGACATTTTTTTATGCAACTTGCTAATATTTTCTCGTACTTGACCTATTTTCCAATTGGTTTTTTGTCTTTGTCAGATAAACAAAATATTTAATAGTAAACCATTGTATGGCACATTGGCATACTTGGTGAGTATTTGAAGTATATTGATATTTGATCAAAACACTGGAATTTTCATTGACTTGTTAAACCAACATTTTTGATATAAAAACAATGGGCATCTTTTGAAATTACGGAACGACAAACGTAATCTTGCCATGATCGCCGCTTAGATTTTTTTTTGACAAATGAGATCAGACTTTAACTGGGAAGACTAGCATCAATATAGCGACGTGGGTACGAGTCGCTCCTGATTAAAAAATGTTGGCAACCCCCTCAAGGGATAAAAGGGAATAGACACCCTTTGTTTGATTTTAAGGAATTGTTGCTGAAATCCATTTTCATCTTCTTCAGTGCTTCCAATTCAGCTATTCACATCCTCTTTACTCCATGGCTTCGATTATCTTGGTGTTTCAGCTGATTATAGGACGACCCCTCTTTCTTCCCCCAACTACGAAAACTAGTCGTGGATTCTTCTTGGTCACATTGCGTCGCCCATCCGCTTTAGGTCCCCGTACCACTAAGTGATTTAGATTCAATGGCATCTGTGATGTTATAGTTCACTTCTCCCATGCTTTGCCTGATACGTAACGCTTAACGTAGCTCAGCGTTGATGACATGTTGAAGTTTGGTAGCTCTGCAGCTTCCAAACATATTTCTGCTGCATAAAAGTCGTTGGCGTTTTCTATTGTTTAGCATCTAAGCCTGTGTCATTTTGCTCTCTAGAATTGTTTTGTATAGGGTTGTTTTTGTTTTGTTGCTAATATTTGGGTTCCAGATAGTAGGATTTAACATTTGTTACTTTCATTTGTTACTTTATAGTTGTTACTTTCTTTCTAATATCATGTTCATCAGTTCCATTACTGGTAATCGTAATGCGTAAATATTTATATTCTTGAACTGACTTTATTGTGCCACTTCGTAACACAATTTCCATAGACGGTTTTTCGGTGGACATATATTGCGTGTTTTTACCATATTGACTTCTAGACCCCATCAATCGTATTCGTTCTAGGAGCGTTCGTAGCCTGAAGGAAATATTGTCGTTGTCTCCCGCAAATATTATTTGGTCTTAGATAAAACTTTGTGCCTACTTTTACTGCATTTGTACTATTTCGTATTATCTCTTCTTGGTATTAATGGTAATAATATGGATGGAATTTGAGAGTAATCAAGTGCTGGTCACAGTTTGTTGATAGGCACAGCGTCGAACGCTGTTTTAAATAAACTACATGTGGTGGTCTTTCTCGGGCCATTTTTTACGTAGTAGGCGGAGAATCCTACATTGGACACCGCACCGCTCGTATGGCACGATCGTGCCAGACTCCTACCGACTAAACTCCACATCCTTGGCTCTCCACGCACATTCTGGTATCCGCGTACGCATTTCTTCATATAGTGCGATTCCTTAAGCCCTGTGGCTACTTGTGTTACAATTTTATGCTTAGATTTTCCAATCATTGATTGTTCCATGTATCTTGCTGTCTCAGGTTTGCTTGGATCTTTCTTTTATTTTGTACACATGCACACTCGCTCGCGGACACACCTTTCTGTGGGTATCATTTACCCCTCCATTTCTTTTTCAAATGTTTCTTTCTTGGGCATTTACTTATGACGTACGCGTTTATGGCCTTCCAGATTCCTTTCGACCGCAACATCCAGCTTATGAGGTTTTCACTGGAGATTTTGTCACCTATTTTCCTTTCTAATTCTCTTCTCTCTGTTACATTCATTGAAAATTGACAGGATAAAACATTCACAGGACAAAAGAAAATTATGTGCTCCGCGTCGTCGATATCTTCATTGCATTGTTCACAAGTTTCCGAGTTTATTTTTCCAATCCTCTTCAAATATTTGGCTAAGCTTCCATGCCTCGTAAGTGCTTGAGCAAGCTTAAATGGATTGTTCCGTGTTTCGCATAATCCACGGCTTAATTTCTGGTATTAGCTTTTTTTGTCCAGATGCCTTTCTTTGAGGCTTCCCACTTCATTTGCCTGTTTCATTTTGGTATAAACTGCTTTTCGTTCTCTTGCTTTGAGGTGAAGTTGTGGTGTGATCGCGTTGTGTTGTGGTAGTATATTTGCGTTGTGGTATATTTGACACTGTCCTATACGCCAATGTTATGCCCAACAATCCCTTTCTTAGGGTCGTTTCTAAGATTTGTCGTACGTTTGCCTTCTCTATAGTATCTGACCATATCGGGGCTGAGAATAAGATAATAGCTTCAGATGCTCTTTGTAGGAATTTTATTTTGTCACTTTTTGCTCCGCCCACTCCTGGCATGGGCCTTGTGATTTGTTCAGTTTTCTTGCTGGCTGTATGAGCTGCCTTCTTTATGTGTTGCATAAATGTTAATCGGGCATCCAAGGTAACCCCAGATACTTTATTTTCTTTAGTATTTTTATATCATGGCTTTCAAGCCCTAATTTAGGCATCTCAATTTTCATTTTCCCAGTTAGAAGTATAGCCACTGTCTTTTACGGGACTAGAATTAGTTTGATTCTTCTCATTCACTGCGAAATCTGTTCTAAAGCCTTATTTATGCTCCTTTCGACTGTGGATTTGTTATCTGACGTTACTATGAGTGCCATGTCATCTGTAAATCCTATTAGGCTACATCAGTATGGTACAGCGAGCTGCAACAGTTCTTCGTACATCACTTCCCTTGCCATGGGTCTAGCATCGAGCCTTGTGATAAGCCGCTAGTTAGCTCTTTTTACTTGTTTCCATGGACTGCTGAGTATTCTTTCGATCTGTTTGGTAGATAGATTAATAAAATTTGGATTAAATATGCTGGAATGCCTTTGCATTATATAGCCTTTAGGATGCTTAGCTAGCCCCCGAGTTAAAAGCGTTCCTTATATCTAGTGTTACCATTATGCACATATTTTTTTCGTCTTGGGCCTTTGTTTGCTTCCGTTGCGATTTTTATGACTTCCTGTATAGATTTTCCTTTTTGGAAGATGTATTGTTTTCTGAGAGTCCACCGTACTCTTCTATATGCGCTGTCAGTCTATTCAACACAATTCTGTCAAATAATTTCCCTATCCCGTTTAATAGGCAGCTAGATCTGTATGCATTTGGATCACCTTTGGGTTTGTTGGGCTTTTTAATTAGTACTAGAGCGGCTGCTTTTCATATTGTAAGAACTTTGCCTTCTTTTTTGGGCCTGATTCATTGTCTTTATTAATATATTGGGAGCGTGCTTAGCTACACGTGCGATGCATTTATTTATGAAGCTATCCGGTCCTGAGGTTTCTTAGGCTTCAATCTTTTTATTGTTTGGTTTAGTTTATCTATAGTAAATTGTTTAGAGTCTTATTCTATTTTTCCTACTAGCTCTTTGGCTTCCAATGGGGTTAGGAGGTCATGTGTTGGAAATACGTGTTTGATGCATTTTACCTGATGTATTTAATTCCTTATAAGTGGTACAAGCCATTATTTTTTTGTGACAATTTTATAGGAAAGACCCCATGGATCTTTTTGCACTATCATCTAGAAGTTTTTTCCATCTTTATTGTTTGCTTGCCTTTATTGCGTTATTCAGGTCTTTTTAGGTTGCTTGGCTATTTGACCTTCTGCTTCCGCCTCATCAAGCGCGATAATTTTAAGCTTTCTTTGATACGTTCTTCTAGTTTTTGAGCAGGTTTGTCGAACTTGCTCGACAATATGTTCGCTCCACCAATATGTCTCTTTTTTGCTTTGTCTGCTATAGGTTTTTGGTATGCTGTTACTGCAGGTGTAGTTAATCACCTCTTCTAGTAGCTTTGCTGATTGTTCTAGATTTTTAGAGCATTGAAAGAGTGCATCCTCCTCTTTAATTGCTGTTATGAAGTCCTTACCGCTAAGCTTTTTGAGGTTCCATTTGGCTCTTCGTTTAATCTCTCTAACTTTGTTCTTATTTTGCGGATTTATTATGTATCTAATATATTGATAATCACTTCCGCTTTCTTTACTGTCCTGTACTTTCTATCCTGAGATGCGCGTTTAGTATTAGGTCCAGGATATAACTCTGATTGCTCCTCACAAAAGTTGACTTGGATCCTGTATTGCAGATGGGGTCCAAGGCTGCTGTCATTTCTGTTAGTTCTATCCCTTTTGCATCAGAACGTATTTCTCCCCAGTCCGGGGCTTTTGCAGTAAAGTCTCCGCCAATGAATATGCCTAGACCCCCGTTTCTTTTTACGGCGTCTTCTCATTCTTTTAATATTGTGTCGAAGTTTTCTTTTGTTTCATTGGATTTCAATATTCTATTTGGTTCGCATATTACTGCAATATCAGTTTTGTCTGCTAGAACATTTTGCACCAGTAAATAGTGTAGCAGTTTACTATTGTTCAAAATTATTCGCACTATTTTCATGTTGATTCCCTATATCTCTTGTTCCGCTTTCTTTTCTTTCCGCTTGGGTATTGTATTCCGTCTGAGACTTTGTCTTTGTCTTGTTTAGAGCTGGTCTATGTTTGTTAGTGCTTCTGTTTGTCCTAGGTGAGCTGGTGATAGGTGAGCTGGTGATATTATTTTTCTTCATTACATGACCCACCCTGCCACCGTCACATTTTCTTCTCAATTATTTGGTTGAAACTCATATTCTACTTCTTTTTAGTGTTCTTCAATCCTTTAAGAATTTGCCCATACAGTCTACTCAATGAACTGGTACCGCTTATGTCCCGGTAGTTGTTACACTTTTTGAACCTTTCTTGTGTATGGACGTAATATGTCCTGTCTTACATTCAGTCGGTCTTTCGGTTTATCAGACATTGTAAATATTGATGCTAGCACTTCTAATACTCATTTTAGGGCTCTTTTGATCAGCTCAAGTGGTATTCCTCCAGGGCCTGGAGGTAAATTGATTTTCATGTTGTGGGCCGCTCTCTTAATCTCTCGGACCGCTCTCTACGCTCTCGGCATGGAAAATGTTTCCATATTCTAGTCTATTTTCAGTCAGTAGTTCTTGATAGTGCTTTACCCATCGATCCATTCATATTACGTACAATTTTAGCGATTCATTTAATTTTCCAAACTCAGTTCTTTGCTCTTGTTACTGCTGTTTTAACCGCTCTATTTCTGTTGGGGTATATTTTTCATAATCCATTATTTTTGCGACTAATATTCATACCATTGTTCTTGATCTTGTTTCACCATAGCAGCTTGCCAGAGTTAATGAAATACATTAAAATGCGTACGTTAATCAAAAGTTATCTAGTATATGAATTGCACGTTTATAAAACCGTAAAAACACCGGAAAACCTGTATTATAACGTAATACAAATATACTGTCAAGAAATCAACATACAGAAATTAGCTGACGTGACAAGCTGTTTGAAAATGGAATTTTAATTCCGAAACATATGCAGGGGGTAGAAGATAGCAAATGATTTGGTATATGAATATTAATAATATAAATTAATATGACTAATACTAGAGATTAACTAATACTGGAGATGAATTACAGGTGTTATTAAGAGGTTTGTCTTTGATTGTTAAAGTCACCCTTTCAATTATGATCACTGTAGAGTCACCTTTGGCCATCTTTGAGGATGGTCCGTTGGTTCTCAAAGAAAAACCCAATGAAAGATATCAGTATACGAGGAGAACTTTGATTGTTAAAGACACTTTAATAATTCATCTCAATTTGTTAAAGGTGCTGTCTCACTTTGTCCAATTTTTTCAAATGCATTATACAAATAATAAAATCGAATTTCAGTGTGCAACTTATGTTTACATATATACACGTATAGTTCGAATGGAAAATTCGAAGGCATAGCGTAAAGATAGAATGCCGGACTCATAATACGGTGCAGTGTTATTTAGCGCCAATCAGGTTACGAAAGGGTGCTGACGAAAGCTGACACGATGCCAGAAACACGTGTCGACCCTGCCTTCATTTTTAAGTCAATTCTTAGCTTCCATAAAAATTATCAATTTTTCGAAATAAGCACCTATCTATTATAAATAAGTTATTAATAAATGAATTCATTCATTCACGAAATAACAATATTATATGATTGATATTTAGATACCAATCTGAGTAGCAGTTTGAGCTACGTGCAAAGAAAATGATCGTATAATAGCCGGAGAGAAGCTGAAAGTAGGACATAACACTATTACTAATTGTTTCTAATAAAACTGACCATGTCATTATCGTTTATGTAACGAGGTAGTAAACAACAATACATACTTTTGTTATTATTGTGTTCCATAACAATAAGAGATATAACGCATTACATCCTTTTTGTTTAGTAAAAAATGATTTCAATAGTAGATATAACATAGCCTTGCAAAAGAATAGGTTTTTGTTTGGCGCCTGGAATATTTTTACTGATTTGAACTATATGAGTTGTGTTGGTTTCTAAAATGAAAAGAGTTCCCCTAAATGTCTTACTATTCCACTACTAAATAACTACAACGTAATTTAATACTTCGAGGTCTCCATAGGATTCTGTAATTTTTCTTTTCCTCTCTCTCGCGCTGCATCCCTCTTCTTCTTTGTCTAACTTATTTAATAGAATTGTATTACTCAAATTTTCTCTTCTATTCTTCTGTCTACACTTTCTTTTTTTCTTATTGATTCTACAAAATCTAAATCTCTTCTAATTTGCCTGCGTCATACTACCCGTTTCTTTGCCTCTTCTCGCTTGAATAATCGTTTTATTCTCCATGCTCCTCTATACGCAACTTTTATTCTTTGTTACCTTCTATATATTTCCTTCGCCCTTCTCCAAATTTTATCCTGCACTTCTCTTTCCATTTGAATCAAATCGTCGTCTATAATTATTCCAGATCCTTTTAGTAGTTTTTCTTCCCATGAACCTAATCTCATCAATAGACGAAGGGTGTCGTCTAATATTGATTGGATTATCCTGTACGAAAAGAGAAGTACAGGATAAAATTTGAAAAAGAGCGAAGGAAATATGTATAAGATAAGAAAGATTACAAATTGAATATAGAGGAGCGTGGAGAACGAAATGATTATTCAAGCGAGAAGAAAAGGGTAGTATGACGCAGACAAATTAAAACAGTTTTCAAGGGGCAATAAGCAGAAAAGAAAGTTCGACTCAGGTTTTCCTATATCCAAGTCATGCCTTTTACCTCTACATTCATTTTTTTCCATATAATCTCGCAGTATTATTTCTCGCTGTATTCATTTTTCTCCATATAATCTTCCATTCTGATAATTCCGTATCATTTTCGTTGTCACCCTTTATTATTATATTACATTTTCTCTTAATTTTTTGTTTGACTTCTTCCTTTCTCTCTAGATCCTCTTGTCTTTTTTCCAATAAATCCTTCTTTTTAATCAATTTCTTTCTTTTCGATTTTTATGTCCAATCATCCTCAGACATTAAAGTCGTAATATGTTTTAACATATCCTCCTCGAACCATGTCAGCTTTGCTTCTTTCATAATTTCCTCTTCTTCGCTCAAATCAAATCTTTTTCTCTTGTCCTCTCCTCCTTTTTTCTCACAATTGTTCAATTTGTTTTCTTGATGCCCATTTTTTCTCGATTAATGAATTAGCTTTATCATCAGATGGAAGTTAGTTTAAGAAGAACATTGTACGTTTTTTTATGCCAATAAAGGTTTATTTACCTACTTCTAACCTTATTTAAGCGTTATTTAATTGTTTGAAGCCTTTTACATTGAATTTAGAATTTGGAACGTATTTGTAGTCTTTTTTTGTAAAATTATAATGTAACCTATACACGCTATCCGTTCTTATTCAAACCTTATATTATTTCTACAAATGTGAGAGCTATTAAAAGATACCAACGAATTTTAGTTCGCAGTAATTTAACCTTAAAAATAAATATTTTAAATAACTTTGTGTCCGCAAAAAATGAAATAAAAACAGGCAAATATTTACGGGATTCGACGTATGAAATGTCCCCTACTTCCCAACACTGTTATACCTGTCAACCGTTTAATGCATTTTACTCAAGTTTGATATAACGTTCAACAAACACATGCAAGCACATTTTAAGTACACTTGGTTAGAACATCTTTCAGCTTCAAATTGATCACTTGACAACTACAGGTTCAGACATACAACTTAGAAGGGACACTGAGTACAATTTTTACCTGTCGTAGAGGTGCCGGGGACCCTGACTTTTTTATGTTCCAGAAATTTCACAACATGCACTCTATGTAGCATATACTTATTTAAATGTAAGTATGTACTTGTTTTAGTGTAACTACCTTTAGTTTCAAATCTAGTTACTTTTGGAAACTAGTGACATCTAACGTTACAAAATTTTAATTAATGATAACATAATCTCAAAATGTTTATCTACATTCTTATCTACACAACGATACACGAAGATCTAAGAATGAGCAAAAAAGTGTGCCACAATCGACACCTAAACATTCACCAATATTTTTATTCATTCTATCAAATAAGTAATCGGAATGGCGAATGCTCCAGGCCTTTCTGAACGGAAATGCTCGAAAATCCAGCCCTAAGCATTCATCAATATTTTGATACATTCCATCAAAAAAGTAATTGAAATGGTGAATGCACCGGGCAGTGGAAAAGAGATTAAAAAGTCATTAAACTGGGGGGAACTGTCTATTCGATTCAACTCAAAAATCGAAATTTTGCTGAAAAATCGATTTCAGATCCCTATTGTTAAAGAGCTCCAACATTTGGAAGTAAATAGAATTTCATTTACCGAACAATTAATCTTTACAACGATACTGATAGTTTGAAGACACGCTATGGAGGCGGTTCAAAAGAAACTCCTACTAGTCCAGATATAATTCGTAAAATGATGGCCCGGATTCAACAATATCCGAGGCAAAACGCCAGAAAAATCAGCCGGGCATTTATCCGACTGAAGGGTTTGGAAACTATTGTCTAAAAGTCATCAAAGGTAAACTAAAAGTCATCTTCATATAAACCCCTACAAGATATATTAGTTTATGATCTCGACCGTAAGTAGATGTACGTACGGCTGGAACGAGTGAAAGCGTTGAAACGCTGCCACACGGCTGACGAAATTCCAAATATTGTGTTTTCTGTTGAAAACATTTTCGCGACTGAACAGTGTAAACAAACAAAATAATCGGATATGGTTAAGTGAAACATCTAACAAGTATTTAAATAATCGTTTGGCCATCAAACGCTAGATAATGATATGGGTCACAGTAACTGCTAATGGAGCTCTCCGTTTATATTTTTGGAACCTGGCGTCAAGGTGAATGCGACCAAATAGTATGAAATCGTTTCGGAACATACTTCTGCAGGAAAGTTCTTGTGCAGAAAAATAATCTGCTTCCAGACCTCGGACCTTTGAGCAAAATTTGGCATCGTTGCATAAAGCTCAGAAAAAATGATCCACGCTTCATTTCAGCTCAACAATGGCGTTCGAATTCACCTGATACAAATCAAATAGATTTTTCCATTTGGGCCAGTTTAGAAGTCAGGATTTGCACTAAAAATACGGAAATTGTAATAGGTTAAATCTTTACGTCTCACGAACTTTCATAATCTTCTACAACATATGATGTTCGTACATGAAATACTCTATTCATTTTATATAGTCGGGCAGATTTTTCAAATCGGGTCCATTATAATATTAAGCTATACATTTGTGAATAGGTATCACAATAAAATATTTATTTCGAGGCGACAAGCATTAATTTTTTTGCTTTTATGTTTGCCTTAAAAATGGTGTTTATTGTCCTTCGTATTTACAATATATATGATTTTAATCGCGCTCGTTAAATGATTGACATGTATTTTGAATTTAATTATAATGCAAAAGCAGTTAGGGTGACTTTATCTATTAGAAAATGCAAAGAAAAAATTATTAACAAACTAGAGATGAACATATTTGTCAGAATTGTTCTACTGAAAGTTCGGATACGTTAATGATGGGGATGAACGGATTAAATTTTCATGGCGCGGAATCACTGATGGTGATGTTGAAAGAATCATCTAATAAGTAGGTGGAACTGGTGATATTGAAATAGCATCGCCGTGTGAGTTGAAAGGAATGCGTAAATCTTCAGTCGCTGAAAATGTACCGGAAGAGCCGACGGTGATGGTCCTCACATACGACGGGGTACAGCCATCTTAGGCGGTAACGAGACGTCTGCAGGCGCTATTGGTGCGAGTGGAGAACCAGGAGGCGTCAATGAATCTTCTTCTATTTGGGTTGGCGGCGAATTTGGTAACGGCTGCGGTCTCTCTCATCGTTGCTGATTCGATGCGCTCGACAATTGGACTCCATTTTCCTCTGACCATGGCCTCCTCGTTTTCGCATCGAAGACATAGTTTGCAGAAAAGAATTTACAAACTTACTAATGCGAATATGCGTATATGCTCGCTGTTCGAAATATTTGGTTTGATCATTTAAAGAGAATTATGAATTATGTTGCACCCAACATGCCATTGGGCTCTGTAGAGCTAGAGGAGCCATTTATTCCGAACTCTTAATTTACATAAACTGTACATAATTTACATGTGCATGTTGCCGTACATAATATACATGTACCGATAGGTGGTGATAGATATACTTGAACAAGAGCTCAAAAATTAACACTTCTTTTAAATAAATAACAAAAATTCGTTAAAAATCCGTTACGCCATTAAAATTAGCCGTTACAACTAGGAAACTAATAAGAACAGCGCTTATGAGATAAGTAAATCTCTTTCTCTCTCTCTCTCTCTCTCTCTCAAATTCGCAGCTAAGGGTATACATACAAATGTAATTTTATTCTGGTCAGTGGCTAAATAAAATAGTTTGAATGAAATAGTAGGTGTAAATAAAATAGTTTGAAACACTTGCGCCCAAAAACGGACATGTACGAAAGAATCAAAATTGATGTTTTCTTTATTGTGAACGGACCGGATTTTTTTTTATTGGAAAACGACCATACTATGGAAAACGGTCATCCGATCATACGAACACATTTTTCCGATCATCCGATGATCTTAGTTATACTCCGCATAAATTTATTCGTTTAATTAATTGTTATTGATTATTGACTTATTTATCTCTCTAAGTTCTATTCAACGTCACGTACCAATATTCTTTTTTGGAATTAACTAGCTGATGTTTAATTATATTATTTGTTTTATTCAATTTTCTTTTTACGTTTGTGACTGTTCAGCCGACAACAAAATGTGGATAACCTAAAATCAGCACATCGTAAGGAATTCGCGTAGCTTCGTGCAGAGTGCTAGTAGTTTCTTCTCAAGTTATCGAATCATCAAAGCCACTGATAGAGCTCGTTCCGAAATTCAAGAGCAATTAAGCTGAAATCAAAATACGTATAAAATATGCGCTTTCTTTTCAGTGGCTGCGCAGTACCAAACGATGTGTTAGAGCGTGATAAATATTAAACTAGATAGATGGAAGAAAGGTAGAAAGCAATTGTATTGCGTACAAAATATTCACATTCGTATGGGGGTTTGCCCTCTTCTAGTTTTCTTTCTTCTTCATCTGCGTAATTTGCGGCTCATGAGTTTTGGAAAGACCCATACACCAAACAATGAAAGGTTTTTGAAAAATAGAATATGTTTAGAGTATTATTGATTTTGCAGTAAATAAAATTCTTGAGAAATGTATTCTCTATATCGTTTCGAATTGGAGACACTTCATACCAAAAATACTGTATATATGTATAGCCGATTTGGAACAATACAGAATTTTTTTTTAATTGTTTGTAGCATCAAATATATTTTTATGTATGTTGATTCACCTCTTTATGTTCTTTAAAACGATACCATCGTAAGGGAGCAGACTTCAAGGGTTCTTTAGATATAGCAAGAGCCTATAACAATTTAACTGGTTACCAATGGAGAAACACTTAACGGTATTAGACACCAGAAATGTTATAGAAACAAGGATTTTCTATTTTATTACGTCTATAACTTGAAACTATTGCTAAGAAAGCGCGACCTGGAAGTTGCTCCGAAAGAAAGGAAGCATTTGTGTTCAGCTAGAAGCGGTAAATATGAAAGCTTCAGCTGGCCATCGTCGGGCAGCCAATCCATACATCAACAATCATAAAATACATCGAAAAAAATCTGTTATTTACTAAGCAGATGCACAGGATTGTACAAAAAACCATGGAGAAAGGGACTAACTTCAGAACACTCTTGCCAACGGCGGAAGAGCCTAGCACCTCGAAACGGAAAGTCCTACTTTGTGTCATACATTCAGCTAGGCTGTACGTAGTCATGGTATGAGTGGGGGCACAAGAAATCCGGAAATCAGCAAACTTTTGTCCCAAGTCCAAGGACTGGGTTAATACGAGTCAGCGTCTCCATGAAAACTCTATGCGCAATAGCGGCAACACCACCCATAAAGCTCATGGCTCTGGAAAAAACAAAAATGTATGAAGTTCACAATATAAGCGCAAGGAAGATTCAAAAGTTGCTACCAGAAGCAGATTATACGTGGAATAGCAAGAGGAGTGGAATAATTCAACCAAAGGACGCCACAATATGATACCAGACATAAAGGTATGGTCCGAGAAAAGACGGGAAAATCTTATCTTCCACATAACGCAGGTCCTATCTGGACACAGAAGTTTATGTCCTACTTGGAACGTTCCAAACGCTCGCCCACCTCAACGTGTGCCCAATGCTAGAACCACCAGGAAAACAGCACTAGACATGTCATCTTCTACTGCCCAGCGTAGAATACACAGAGGAGACAAGAAGCGACCTTTCCCCGCTCAACTTTGTGCAAAGAATGACACAGTCAACTCAGACGTGGGACGTCGCCCAATAACTATTTTCACCTATTCTGTGAAAGAAAAGATTCTAAAGTAGCTTACAAGTGCATCTACATACCTACACTACAACTTTGGCATCTACATCTCTCTAATCTCCACCAAGTAATGTTAGTGCGATTTCAGGGAGGCTGGTAGCGCCATGAGGGTCAATGAAATGGGCACCTAATTGCCTCACGTGTTTACTGAGTCGGGCGTCCGCTCGCGTCCCACCACCTTGTTGGACAAGCACTTGCTGTTTGTCAAGGGATGGTAAAAGCATGGCGGATTTCCATCCGCATAGGTTCCTCGTGTTTAGGCACGGGAGAGGATTCTGTGGTCGCACATTTATCCTTAAGATTCTCCTCAAAAAGAAACCTGAAATATTACAGCGAAATAAATGCTCAGAGTGGCGTTATTTTTGAAGTCAATGATTTATTGATAGAGCCATAATAAAAGAATTATATTAAACTATCTAGTAGAACATAATATATTATGTTTGTAAATATAGTATGTAATGTGTTAATTAATATTTACACTTCTATGTAATTATTTGTTTATACTATCAAATAATCTTGAAACTCTTATGAACTTGAATGTTTTAATTACAATAAATATATGTTTATTTAAAAATTATATTATTATTAACAAAGCAAGATAGTTTCAAGTACAGTTAAAACTACATTATAAAATTCGATTAGATAACACGTTACTTACTTCATTGTTAACCCTCATGCGGTTGTTTTAAACTTATTTAGAATTAAAGGACCATCAACTTAACCTTGTACAGATTATTTATATTAATTATTTTAATAGTTATATTGATATCGTCTAGAACATATTTAATTTGTTATACTAACAGATTTATTCACATTTAATAAATTTTACGTTGATTAAAATCACACTGAATATAATTTATATATTTTATTTACAGTTTAAATAAATTAAAGCACGACGAGCGCTTGTTTCGGAGTTTCAATCGCTCCTCGTCAGACACATGTATGCTTAAGATCTCTGCATCGACCTTACCTTATGCTACGACACTATACTCAAAAATAGTGTATTCTTACCGTTGTACCGTTAGTCAACTGAAAGAGCATTATTAGGAAGTGCAAATTAGTTTACCGGACAACTTCATTATAATGCTGTTTCAATTGACTAACGATACAATGGTGAAAATATACCATTTTCGAGTATAGTATATCTAGCTAAAGTCAGGTGGACGCATAAATCTTAAACACATATGTGCCGGACGAGAATTTAAACTGCAAATAAGATCCAAAGTTCACGTAAATTTTAGTCAGTGTGATTTTAATCAATGTAAAATTTACTCAAATCTATTATTATAACAAATTAAATGTTTACTTCTTCTTCTTCTTCTTCTTCTTCTTCTTCTTCTTATTGCTCCGTCTCCCTTCGAAGGTTGGCGATCCAACTGACAAGAATTACTCGTGAAACAGCTGCTCTGAAGATTTCGGATGATGCTTTACTGAGCCATCGGCGTAGGTCCTTGAGCTAGGAGTTCTGTCTTCTCCCTATTGACCTTTTCCCCTGATTTTTTCCCTCGATGATCAACCGAAGTATTTCATATCTA